>CAJHZI010000743.1:0-87500 GCA_905160935.1 Enchytraeus crypticus | reverse complement strand
TGTAAGGGCCCTGGGCTAAAAAATAAGATAAAAGAGGCTTTATTTAATTAAAAGTTTAAAAAAGAAGTGATTAAAATAATTCCTCTACACTCTGGGAAGCCGCATTAGCCAAAGTGCCACTGAAACAGACTACATTGAATCATTGGAGAGCAATAGACATTCACTGCCAAAGAAAAGCTTTTTCGCGCTTATCACCAGTAATGGCGCTGGTCCACCTGCCTATTTCGTCAAGAAAGTCTGATGCGACAGAGTTGACGGGGCCCAGGGTCTCAAAGGCAATAGGCATGAAGATATAGCTGCTAGAGATTTCGGCATACTTCAGAGTTTTCCTGTTAGCCGCGGTCTCTGCAGCAGCACCAGCAGCAGCGCAAGATAGGCCGAGATTGCTTAATGAGAAAGTGTCCGTAACGGTGACATCCCAGCTAACACATTTGCCCTCTGCCCATGGAATTTGTGAGACACCGTCTGGACGCTTCCCATCAGTGCGGATCAATCCCAAGGGCTCTTTAACGGCTGGGATATTCGCTCGACTCAGGGCGCGCCAGATTAAATCGTTTAGGAACTGATGTCTGGTGATTCTGCCGGCTCTACGCTTGCACGACAGGCCGTGAATGCCTAACGCATTGACTGAGACACCACAAATGCAGTTGTGTGGCTCACATAAGGTGGTGCCCAGACGGAGACCGGCCGTTATTATTATTATTATTATTATTAAGATTATTAAGATTATTATTAAGATTATTATTAAGATTATTTAAGATTATTTAAGATTATTTAAGATTATTTAAGATTATTTAAGATTATTTAAGATTATTATTAAGATTTTTATTATTATTATTAAACGTTGCTGGTCGCAGCAGCGGGTGGTATTGCCCTGAATCCACAACTTTTGGCTCCAGCAACGCCCGTCTCCACTTCATCTGTTATCGATCCACCACGACGGTGACTCCCCTGAACAGGCGTTGATGAGGCAGTTGTGAGAACTCTGCTGGGAGAACCGCTTTTAGAAATCATCGACCCTGAAATCTGGATAGCTGTTCCTAGAGAATTTTGGGAGCGAGTATCCGCTTGATTTGAGCTCTGATTTGTAAAACCCGATGAGCTCTGCCTCTCCGCCTCAGTCTGCCCTGAGGCCAACATCTGCATCTGGTTCAGCCTTTGACCCTGGTGCTGTGGCCCTGGTGAGAGGGACCCCTGGGAGATAGAGGCCATTCTAGCCTCGAGTTTCTTATTTTTCTCGCTGATTGTCAGCGCAGAAAACTCTTGTGGACCTATCTCAGGCTCTATGGACGCACTCGAGGAGGAGGAGGGGGATATTGAGAGGCAGGGACGTAGGACGCATCTCTTCTCTTTTAGACGGGCTGTGGTCAACCCGTTGACAATCACCCTAGTGTTCACGTGCTGCCCCAGTGCCCTCTTGTCACCAGTCGGCACCTGAGGCTGAGGCTGCGTGGACTGAACCCCCGATTTGATTTCAGTTTTTGGGGGTATAGGTCGGGCATTATTATTATTATTATTATTATTATGACAATTGCGAAGTTTAAATTTTAATTATAAGAATAAACAAACTCAGTCCTACTTTAACATTCAGCGCACAGTTAAAATTAGTTAACAATACTTACTATTATTATTATTATTGTTATTATTATTATTCGATGTTGTTATTATTAGTAGTAGGAATTCGTAATTGGTTTGGTACAACCTTCATACTGGACTCTAGTGAATATACTCCCAGGAATGGCTTCATAAGTATTAGGATTTATCAGCTGATAATTGAAGATTCCAAACATATGATTTAATGCCATCAATTGTAACTAATGAGTGTTAATATTAACATTACTATAATGTACCCGCGTCCTAAACTGCACACATCTAGGAAGAATTGTCAATTTTTCTGAAACTGAATTTGAATGGCAACCTCTCAATCCTAAGGCGACGTTCTACTAATGTAGCATACCACTCTCAATGAATCAATATCTAAAATATCTTATATTTGAAAAGTTGTATTCAATATGGGTCTAAAAGTGTCAATATTGACTTTCACTGCGTAAATTTGAGTACAATCGGTCATAGGCTATTAAGAAATAACAAACAGGCTCTATTTAACTGTAATATTCAGGACTGAAAAATATGACTCTGCGAATCCACCGATAATCCACCGCTAATACACCTCTAGCTCTGCCTTATGTGCATCTTTTCGATCTCTTACATGCTGCCCTTCCTTCTATTCGATGATGCCATTCTTTTAATGAATGTGCTTTTCATTTTCACGGCTGTTTTTATAATGCATACCTTTCTCTAGTGTTCTGCCAATTTTTAGGTCCAAGGTATGTGTTCTTATACACAATCTGCTTTCATGGCTGGAGCCAGTGGCGATGTCGGCAAGATACTAGACCGCGGATCAGTACGTGCGAGGTTCAAATCCTGGGTTTGCCCGTCACTGACATCGCTTTGGAGTGAGGAAACTGACGTTAACACTAGCTTTACAAATAAGAGCACTCCCCTGACCAAAGCATTGAAATCTTAAACGCTAAGCACTTTTTTACAAATCTTGACTCTTTCTTAGCTTAACCTTCTCTTCGTCTTGAAAAAACATTTGCTACCGAGGTGATTTTTCGTTGATTTCCTCCGATCTCTGCATAATTGTCTTATACTAGAATTTACGGTTGGTCTATTCTGTAGTGACAAAGCAAGGAAAGCACGGACACAACGTAATCCACAAACTTCTGAATAACTCTGCGGCTTAATGAGAATTCCTTAAGTAACTTGTCAAACTAATGTTTCAATGCGAAAATGTTAAAATAATGAAATAATTGCATAGAATTTTTAATATTTATTCTATCTTAATATTAAAGCAGAGTTTCATGTCGGTTTCGTTGTCGAGACTCGCAAGCATGCCAGAGACGGGAATTACTGGATTTGAACCCTACATCAACTGATCTCAGTCGGACAGCCTATAGCTAATGCTACTCTCAGCTCGTAAGCTAACATTTAACTCATCATCTTTCTGATTGCAGAATCTTGGACTGGAGGGGTGCTTAGAAATACGATGGAATATTTCGGATGCTTTCGCTATAATCCATCTAGATTCGTTATACTGACGAGCCAGTATCCAGAATACTACAATCTACGTCCACTTACACTCCAGCACTGCGGCGTTATATGCGCCTGGGTGTTCGCAGCTACCTATGCTATAATCCTGGTATGTATTGCTGGTTCAACCGATCCGTGAGAATTTAACGTCCGAGTTTCTGCGTTGAGACGATAGTGAGGTGATTTCACTGAGTACACTGGCAGAATATATGGACAACCAGATGAACCTTAGTTTCACAAGATATATATATATATATATATATATATATATATATATATATATATATATATATAACATCTCTCTCTTAGTGCACTGCCTACTGGCAGGTCCATGGTACATAACGCCTCCACTGTCTTCCGCCTTCCTCTTCATTTCCACATATGAGTGGGTCTTTAAATCATCTAACATACCTAATCTCGGCCTGCCCCTGCCTCTTTTTCCTTCCATTCTACCTTCTATGACCTCTTTTCATAGACCTTCCCCCCTTAGAGTGTGTCCTATCCAACTCTTCTTCCTATTTCTTAATACATTTATTAACTGTCTATCTGTGCCAACTCTCTCCAGAACTTCCTCATTTGTAACCTTTTGAGTCCAGCTAATCCTCTCCATTCTTCTCCAAATTCACTTTTCCTACGCCTCCAGTTTCCTAATATCTTCCTTCCTTAAGGTCCATGTCTCACATCCATACAATAGTGTGGTCCAAACCAAAGTTTTCACTATCTTTATCTTTGTATCTTTCTTCAAACTTTTTGTTAATAGTTCTTTTCTATTACCAAAGGCCGCTTTTGCTTGTGCAATCCTACTGCATACTTCAGTCTCGCATTTCCCGTCATCGGTTATAGTATGACCCAAATATTTGAAACTCCTTACCTGTTCTAATTTCGTACCATTTATTGTGATATTAACATCACCTTTATTATTGGACATTCTCTTAACGTTGGTCTTTTGCATAACCTTGGTCTTTTTACTATATATATTATATATATATATAATTTATATATATATATATTTATTAATATATTGTATAATTATATATATACATGGTATTATTACAGGGTATATGTATATATATATATTATATATATATACATATATATATATATATATCTCATTTTTATATAATTATAGATATATCTGTATATAATACACATTATTCCCTGCATATATGTTATATACAGATATATATCTATATATATATATATATATATATATATAATATATAATGTATATATATATATATAGAGAGAGAGAGAGAGAGAGAGAGAGATAGAGAGAGAGAGAGAGAGAGAGAGAAGGAGAGATTGAGAGAGAAGCTAGCCCAGGGTTTTATTTACAGGGGAGGATTGGGTCTCCCTCTTGGTAGATCTGTGACCCTCGTACTAAATTGTTTAAGCCACAAATTTCAATCTCCCTCTATGACAACGCCCTGATTATCCCCTGGCAAGCTTTCGACCCCTTTGGAAAAGTACTATAAATACACCCCAGCTCGAGCCATTTTAAACGTCTGGAAGTTTAATTTTTAGCACAATAAGTTATTTTACTTTTATATAACACATTAAGTTATTGTACTTTTATATAGCATAATAAGTTATTGTACTTTTATATAACTCAATAAGTTATTGTACTTTTATATAACACAATAAGTTATTTTACATTTAAATAACACATTAAGTTATTGTACTTTTATATAACACATTAGGTTATTGTACTTTTATATAACACATTGAGTTATTGTACTTTTATATAACACATTATTGTACTTTTATTTAACACATTATGTTATTTAACTTTTATGTAACACATTAAGTTATTGTACTCTTTGTTTGATAGCGAACTCCTGGGAACAGTTGGCCGGCATGCACCTGCTCCTACACGAAGGCTCGTGGCGGTCACATCGGACTCAATCAGGAACGAGTGTCCGATAGATACTGCTCCAACTCGTGCACCAACGACCAGGAGAAGATCGACATACCGGAAAACTGTCCGGACGTGGGATACTATTCATTGAATTCCGGTTAGTTTTATATCTGTTTTATTTGTATTTAATTTTTTCGTCCTAAATCGTTGGTATTGCTTTGAGTTGCAGATTTGATCTGAAAGAGTTTTGAATAGGGCGACCGACGTTCGCAGTATATTTCTTCTTCTAGATGACCAAAATAATGTTTGATACCTTGGAAGGAAACTGAAAATTTTAAGTCAGAAAATTTTAAGTCTCGCTGTTAAGAATACCTGATAAATTGGAAGATAGAGACTGAATTTGAGATCGAAAAATCGTTGTTTTTAAACTGCATGGTCATTTATACAGATTTATGACGTTGCAGACACCATCGTTGTATGAGGAAACGGACGTTATACCTTTATTATTTTTATTATTATACCCGCATATTCAGTTGTGCGCCAGGTTAAGAGAATATTCGAAAAATGTTGCTTAAGTATTTAGTGAGCTTGTAGTTCTGTCATTGGACAACGCATTGATCGATTGATTGATTGCTTGGTTGATTAATTGATATTCATCGTCTGTACAACATATGTAAACCCGTCTTTAAATGCCCGCTTAAAAAGCTCGATTATCGCTTGTATTGGGGAAACATAACTTTCATTTAGTTTGGTTTGTTAGATGCTTTCAGACCACATGTTAGTTGCTTCGTGGCCTTTGTGTCCTAGGCTATTTCACTTCATCTTCGTATATTCGTGTATATGATATTATATTTCTTATTATTATATTATTTATTTATGATATTTACTTATTGTTTTGTTTGAACATTTATACATGACGTGAAATAAACATTGTTCAATTCAATTCAATGCTTAGCCTGTAAAGCTAATTCGACGGAATTAGCTTTACAAGATGCCTATAAAGCAGTGTCTTCAACATATCGCTGTGGCACGAAACAGACGTTAAAACTTAGCTATTTACTTATACTTAGCTATTTACTTATACTTTAGCTATTTACTTATATTTAGCTATTTACTAATACTTAGCTATTTACTTATACTTAACGGTTTGGTTACAATTAGCTATTCACTTATACTATAGCTGTTTACTTATACTTTAGCTATTTACTTATACTTAACGGTTTACTTATACTTAGCAGTTTACTTATACTTAACTATTTACTTATACTTAACGGTTTACTTATACTTAGCAGTTTACTTATACTTAGCTATTTACTTATACTTAACGGTTTACTTATACTTAGCTATTTACTTATACTATAGCTGTTTACTTATACTTAACGGTTTACTTTTACTTAGCTACTTATACTTAGCTATTTACTTTTACTTAGCTGTTTACTTATACTTAGCTATTTTGCTTTGTTGTGCGCGTAGTTTGTAAAATAGGAACCTATCTGAGCCCGCACGTTTGCACTAGACGCTGTAACTGTCTGGACACGACCGAGCCCTGCGAGGCCCAGGTGGGCTACTGCCCCACCATCGACTGCAAGCCCTTCTTCACCGGGCGCAGCTGCAATGAACGTACGTACATGAATTTAATGAATTTAATAGTAATAATAATAATACAATAATGCAGTCTGCTTCAACAATCCTTTTAAGCCGATTGATGACTTAGAGTAGCCGGGCGGCGATTCGGCTCATATTGCTTGAATAGTTTTTATCAAAAACCAGGTTCTTTACACCGGGTTAAAAAATAATAGTAATAATAATAACAATAATAATAGTAATAATATGCGCCGTTATCAACGCAGATTTGTCTGATTTGCAGTGGCATCAAGCCAGTTTACCGGTGAGCAAAGGTGGTCTTGGAATTCGTCTTGTTTCCCATATCGCGCCTTCAGCCTTCTTGGCATCAGCGATGGAACGAGGCAGTTGCAAGACGCTATCCTTCATAAGTGCTCCCTTTCTGCCGATAGATCCATTGACGTTGCGTTGTCAGTTTGGTCCAAAAGCCTCACTCCAGTGCTCCACCTTCTACCTCAGTCAGTAACCAGAAATCATGGGACCGTCTTATAGTGGATCGGATTTATACCAGTCTGTTAGAATCCCAGTCCAATGCAGTAGACAGAGCACGACTCCTAGCTGTATCAACCAAAAGAAGCAGCGACTGGCTTCACGCTCTCCCTGTTGCTTCTTGTGGGCTTTTTTTAGACAATGAGGCGATTCGAGTAGCCGTTAGTTTCCGTTTAGGGGCGAAAACTTGCGAGCCTCACATGTGCCCCTGCGGTTATGAAGTCGACGCTTTAGGTCTCCACGGCCTCTCCTGCAAACGAAGCTCAGGTAGAATGTCTCGCCATCACAATTTAAATGACTTAATATGGCGAGCACTTTCAAGAGCAGGCATCCCTTCCTCTAAGGAACCAAGTGGGTTGTCCAGATCAGACGGCAAGCGTCCGAACGGCTTGACTTTAGTGCCCTGGTGCAACGGTAAATGTGCCGTATGGGACATCACGGTCATTGACACTATGGCAAACTCCTACCTGAATACGACTTCAGTCACAGCCGGTGGAGCTGCTGTTCATGCCGCCTCTAGGAAGTTGGATAAATACCGTGATCTGTCCTTAGGATATGAAGTTGTTCCGGTGGCCATTGAAACAATGGGCCCGATGAATCCCGAAGGAGCTGACTTTATTAATGACATAGGCAGACTTAGTGCAGAGCAAACCGGCGATAAGCGACAGACTTCTTTTCTTTGGAGATTTAATGCAGTCTGCTTCAATAATTCTTTTAAGCCGTTTGATGACCTCGAGTAGCCGGGCGGCGATTCAGCACGTATTGCTTGAATCGTTTTTATCAAACCCCAGGTTCTTTACACCGGAGTAATAATAATAATAATAATATTAGGTAGAAGAAGAAGAAGATGACGATGATGATGATGACGACGATGATGATGAAATAAAGTTTAACGTCCTTTCTTTATACATGGATGATGTCAGGGACGTCACCCATCACATAGAGACATTGCGAGCCGTGCTGGAGATTCGAACCCTGCAACAGACCTAATGCTCCTGGCTCTCCTATCCACTGCACCTCGCTCTTTTAAATGTGCTCGTGTGGAAGTTTTAGGTCCATTTCTAATTGCATCTTGACGATTAAACATCTAAGATTAAAATTTCTTACAAATGCTGTCGGAAACGGCCTTTTTGTATATGAACTCGCGGCCTCCAGCCTTTCAGTCTGCTGACTACCTGCTCAGCAATACGATCATAATATTATTAAAAAAAACTATGCCAACAGGCGTAAAACAGAATATTTCGCCATTCTTCCTCCATTTTCCTCTATCATTCTATCTCTCTTTCAATCTTTGACCTTCAATATAACTCAATTCAATTTAATAGGAACACCAAAAAGGGTCATCCAACCCTGTAGAGTTCACATGCAAAACATACAAACAAGCAAACGCAACAGCAAAAAATACAAACTAAATGTGAACTATGCTATGGTGAACTTTGTGAAAAATAAGATAAATAATGATAATAGGTGAAGCCATGAATTTAATGCGTGAAGAGTTAGGCGGAAGACAAAGAAGAGTGGAAGCGTTATGTACCATGGACCTGCCAGTAGGCAGTGCACTAAGAGAGAGAGGTGAATCCGTGCATACAAAATAGGCAGGGGTATAATTTTAAATTGGAATTAAAAAATAAAATTATACAAAAAGAAGAAGAAGACCAGATGAGCTAATAGCCATCTAATAATTATTGACGAAGATTTATATTAAAAGAGTTAAAAGGTCTAATACGAGCGAACGCTAGATGATAAGGATAGCCAATGTCTACGACCTTGACAATCTTGTTGTTTGTAACTCCTAAGCTCTCTATTGCGAATCTACAATTTTGTAATATTATAAGAAAGTGAGACATTTAGACAAGAAATTCTCTATTTCATATATTTCCAGCCGTGATTCAGAATCCCTGCGACAGTTCGCCCTGTCTGAACGGAGGTCGATGTGTAGAGGACTACGGCTACACGTGTGAGTGCCCGCCACGCTTCAAGGGCCCGCATTGCGAGACATGGCGCGGAGGTTGGTGCCCGTTCCCCGTTCTCTTACTCTAAGGGCCCTGTGTGCGAGACAGCTCGCAGGTAGGTGCCCTTTCTCTTACTCTAAGGGCCCGCTGTGCGAGACAGTGCGCGCAGGTTGGTGCCCGCTCTCTTACTCTAAGGCCCCTGTGTGCGAGTGGTGGTCAAGTAGACAGAGCTCCTTCAAATGATTTTATCAAGTGGTTGATCTTTGAGAGCGTCGTCTATTCTATGTGATCTCTTCTACAATGATGCGAAAATCTCACGCAATCTCACCTCAACATAATCTACACGATATTATTATATTTATGTCTCTCTCACAGACTCTCTCTCTCTCTCTCTCTCTCTCTCTCTCTCTCTCTCTCTCTCTCTCTCCCTCTCTCTTTCTCTCTCTGTCTATAAATAAAAATATAAATATAAATATATATATATATATACACTGTGAGTCATAAAAAAGCATGTGCACAGTATTTCGTTCACAACTTTGACACTTGTGAACCGATTTTGAAAATATTTTCAGAATTATAAAGAAGAAGAAAAGTACTAATCTTAAATCTAGTTTTTGTGACACTTTCGGTTTATTTTAAACAATAACAGACGATTTTACAAGCATAGCCTATTTTTGTTGAAATTTTACAATGGTGTTTACTAATGAAGATAAAGCGCTCATAAACAAACTTGTACCTCTTAAAGGGTTATGGCGTATATTGGTAGATTGCCGAATTTTCAATAAAAAAGTGGACGCTGGGAGGGCTAGATTGCTTATTAAAGAAATAACGCCGAAAAGAAGAAAATATATAACGTGGACGAATTGAAGCAACGCCTGTGATTGCGTTTGGCAAGACTTGCAACAATCTGTCATTGACAACGCAATAGATGAGTGACGCAAGCGTCTCCGAGCTTGATTTCGCGCTAAAGGAGGACATTTTGAGCATATACATTGACAGTTGACAGTAGCTGTATAACACTGTTTGTTTCGTGTGTTTCGTTGTTAGTTATCCACGGATTTGTAAACATCCTATAGCGATTGATTTACTTAAAATGAATATTTTCAGTCGCGCATACTTTCAAGCACTGCTTCAACACAAGAACAATAATTAACAGAGTCACTTAACGTCATTTTATAGCAAACGTTATCCTGATTATATCCATGCAAGAAGTTAAAAAATCGGTTCACTAATACCAAAGTTATGGGCGAGAGACTGCGCACATGTTTTTTTTTGACTCACAGTGTATATATATATATATATATATATATATATATATATAGGCTACATATATATATATATATATATATATATATATATATATATATATATACAAACAATATATATATATACAAACAATATAATCATTATTATTGGCCGAATAGGTAGCAAGTTTGTATGGTAAGATTGAGTTACGGGTTCGCAATCACCTGCCGTCCTCTTTGATATTACACTTATGGTACGAAAAATATTTTAAACTTTATGGGTTTCTACTTCATGGGATTTTATATGTGTAGAGCCATGCATGAGCAATCCGTGTTTGAATGGCGGCATATGTCGGGAAGATCAGGAAGAATGGACTTACACATGCATATGTGTCGATATACACAAAGGACAACAGTGCCAAGGTTGAAACGTTATCTTCTCTAGTTTTATTTTTATTCAATTTCAGGTATGAAACTGATGTTAACATCATTTTTGTGTCATAAAGTCATTAATGCAGTGATAATCTTATTAGCAAATCTATTTTCTGCTATCATTTTCTTCTCTATATTTGAGTGAGTTAGTATAATAGATCATATTATGTATTGTAAACATTTTGCACATAATTTATAACTTGCTATGTCTTGGGTGTTGTGTATCATGAATTTTTAGAGTTATGTAAAAATGCAGTAGGCCTACATGTGCAAATTTTTGTGGTCTGGTACGAAATAATCAGAACTGCATTTTACTTTGAATTTCATGTATACGGTAACATATTCCCCGGATATCCAAGCTTACAATGTAAATGATGGTAAATGACTGCCAGAAGTATATTTTACCTATTTTATCTTGAAATGAAGTTTTTTCCAGAAATGAGTTGAATTGTCCAGAAACGAATTGTGTTATCCTGAATTGCTTTGTATTATCCAGAAAAACACGAGATTGTAATCCCACCGAATGTGGACAAGTCGATATACGTGGTAAACCTGGGATGTTATCAGGATGCCCCGTACGAGAGGGATCTGAGTGAGGCTCCGTGGCTCAATGGAAATATGACTCCACAGAGCTGCGTGCTCCACTGCAGGTTCTACCTCATGAACTACGCCGGTCTCCAGGTGCTTCTCTCTCAGCCTTGTCACAGCTCTTAGTAATGTTAATGCATTTAATTAAAACAGTGATTTATTTAAATGCCCTTTTAATGACTAGTACTCTCACTAAGTATTTTATCACTCCACCTTTCCTGCTAATAGGTCCGCTAATTGTGTTCACCAAAGTAAGATTTACCAAAGTAAGAGCTTCATAAATGTGACATATTATAATGCACACTCTCACTTTGATACAGTACTATTTACTGTGCATTATCTTGCATTTGTTGCTTTATATTCAGTTTCATTGCATTATATCGCATTGTATTGCAATGCATTTCATTGCATTTCGTTGCGTTGCATTTCATCGCATTATATTGCACATTTTTTGCGGATCAGTATGTCCGGGGTTCAAATCCTGGGCTCACCCGTCACTGACATCGCTTTCGAGTGAGGAAACTGACGTTAACCTTTACCAGCTTTACATTTACGTTGTTTGCACTTGTGACAGAACGGGTCTGACTGTCGTTGTGGGCGGGACTATGGGCGCTACGGTAGAACCACGCCCATCAGGTGCAACATGCCCTGCTCGGGTGACTCATCGGAAATATGTGGCGGAGGCTTTGAAAATACCATCTATAAAAGTATGAACATTTATCTCTCTCTATCTCTCACCCTTCTCTCTCTCTCTCTCTCTCTCTCTCTCTCTCTCTCAAAGTCTCTCTCTCAATATCAGTCTCTCTCTCACTCGTTCTCTCTATCACTCAATCTCATGCTCTCTCTCTCACACACAATTTCAGTCTCTCTCTCAATCTCAGTCTCTCTCTCTTCTCTCTCAATATCAGTCTCTCTCTCTCTCACTCATTCTCCCTATCACTCAATCTCATGCTCTCTCTCTCTCTTTCCCTCTCTCTCTCTCTCTCTCTCTCTCTCTCTCTCTCACAATCTCAGTCTCTCTCGCTCTATCTCTCTGTCTCTCACTCTCTCTCACTCAATCTTTCTTTCAATCTCAGTCTCTCTCACTCTTACCGTCTCTCTGTCTCTTACTCACCCACTCATTCTCTTACTCTCTTTCACTCTCTCTCACTCTCTCTCTCTCAATCTCAGTCTTTCTCACTCTCTCACTCTCTATCGCTATCTCTTACGTACTCTTTCTCTCTCTCTCTCTCTCTCACTCTCTCTTTCTCTTTCCCTCTCTCTCTCTCTCTCACTCTCACTCTCGGTCTCTCTCTCTCTCTCTCTCTCTCTCTCTCTTCCACTCTTGAATCTCCTTTGCTTAATTTCTCACTAGTCTTAAAATCGTTTGGCTGGTCCAGTCTATCTATTCCTGTTTATTATGTTTAATACAATAGGCCCTATGCTTTCACGCTGTCCAATCAGAACTCTGTTTACCAGCAAATTGATCCTGGCTTTCCGATTTTTGCAAAATCTCAAGTAACCTCTATGCATATTGCGACAACTACGATACAGAAGTAGATTCAAATTGCTTTTTCTGTTGCTTCTTCAACTCTTCTTGTAATATTAATTAATTAATTCTCGTAATATTTGTTTTATTTCCTTCAGGCTGCCCGTTGAACCACTATGGTAATTACTGTACTCGTGCCTGCAACTGTCTGAACGGTCACTGCGATATTGTCAGTGGAAAATGCTTTGGTCCCTGTTCGGATGGATTCACAGGACCAAATTGTCTCGAAAGTGAGTGCTTATGGGATCTTTATTTCTCCTCATATCAGAAATTAAAATTTTCCGTCGTGCATCCTAGAAACCGAAGAATAGACAAAACCGTTAATTTTATGTGTTTTAAGAGGTAACTAAGCAAGAACTGATGAAGTGTTAATTTTGTAACTCAGTATATTATTCAATTTCTGTTTTAATCGTACGTTATATAATATGGTGCAATTTAGCTGGATTGGTGGTGCAACACACATGAATAAGATTCCAATTACATAATTGAATAGTTTTTAGTTTTATGCCAAAAAGACAATAATTAACATTAGTATAAAATTTCTTTGTACGCTTGTAGTTGTCCATTTTCCAGCCAGACGTACAAGCCTTTGAGATCTGTCGAAGAGAAAATAACAGAAGAGAAAACAAGAAATTATTTTATTACCTCAATTAGCATCTATTAGAATCTTATTAGAAGTTTCTATCAGCCGTATTGATACATCCGCTATCCTCTATCAGTCGTATTGTTACATCCTCTATTCTCTGTCAGTTATATTGCTATATCCTCTATTTTCTGTTATTCGTATTGCTGTTATTCTTTTCTTTGTAACTATGCAGCCTTACAGGAGTCTCTCTGAATATTCTGAAATTAATGTACAGATTGACCATACTTCTACAAGCAAGCTATCGCTCTTCGATCCCGTGCCCTCGTGCATGGGATTGCGCTTTATTATACTCTGCTTGCAAACCCTTTACGCAGAATATGAAGGCAATTTAAGTTTGCCCTCGAGTTAATTTTGATTTTTTTTTACTTTGTGACAGAGGAGTCAAACGTGAGCCTATATAGAGCGTCTCTGCTGATACTGATAGTCCTGTTAACTTCTGTATTTTTCATTTCCACTCTAGTAGCCGTCTTTCTGTCCAGGTATAGTCAAGCTTTTAGTTCTTCCTTAGTTATATATAATCACAAATTCACCAAATTCATGGCAGTATGAAATACATACAATACAAATTAAACACAACATAAATCAACATAAAGAAAATAAAGAAAGTGAACGTGTATATCTAAAATTCCAAACGCAATCCCTGTTCAAAATATTATTACTGATGGTATTACTGATATGTATTTTAGCGAGATTAGTTTAACTAACTTAATGCTTAATTATTTATTCATCGCTGAAATGATTACAACCACAGCAGAGAGACAGCGATTTATAAGATCAGATTGGAACACCTGCTGACTTGGTTTTGAGGACATGTTGCCAAGAACTGACTTTTAGACATTGTATGAGAATACTACTCTTGAAAGACAACTTAAAGCTATTAAGATGGGCGCTTAGGCCCATGGTCTCTTTTGACATGGTAACTGGAAGACCCTTCAGTCCGATGGTTGCCATCATCCAACCAACGCCAATTGCTCCGTACTGATGCCCCCTTTCAGCGTAATATGGTAACGCAAAGAATTGTCTGGATGTTCCTAGACTTAGCATTCACTAATTTCACTAGAAAAATAGGAAAATGAAATATGTTGAAAAAGGTGAAAATTACAATGTCCGTTTAAGTACCTGAGTGCACTTTAAAAATAAATTGTGTGCATTTTGGACGTCCATAATACTTAAGAATTATTGCCAACTCCCCCATCAGTCCTTTTAAAAAGACCAATGTTTAGGCCTGGCGAGGTGAAGGCTGCCTAGTGAGCCTGAATGGTATGATTCGTGGTTTCAGGGGCAAAATGTTATATTCGTAATTTAAAACTGTATTTTTATTTGTTAATGCAGTGCATTCGATGAAACCCGGAAGCTAATGAAGGAGAAAGGCTGGAGAAAGGCTTTGATGCAATCCGGGAGAATCAAGAAGACCAAAAGAAGAGCCAAAGATTTATTCAAAGTTAAATCTTCTCTCATTGACAAAAAGACTTTAAGGCGGACCAAAGGAGCTAGAAAAAAGATTGGTGGATTAAGAGGTAAGATGAAACATAAAGGTAAGAAGAAAGCGAAAGCACAAGCCGTATCAACCGCCCCTTCCAAGATCAAATCTGTTACAAGCAAATTCAGAAAGAGAAAGAGTAAAAGGACGGCAGTAGCATCTAAAATGATACCACAGAGCCACACCATGACGACAACACCAGCCATTAGCCAAACTAATATACATATGCAGGCATCTCCTAAGCAGGCATCTCCTATGCAAGCTTCTACTATGCAAGCTTCTCCTATGCAAGCCTCTTCTATGCAGACTTCTCCTATACAAGCTTCTCCTATACAAGCCTCTCCTATTCAGGCTTCTCCTATGCAAGCTTCTACTATGCAAGCTTCTCCAATGCAGGCTTCTGCTATGCAAGCTTCTCCTATGCAAGTTTCTTGTATGCAAGCTTGTATGCAAGCTTCTCTATTGCAGGCTTCTCCTATGCAAGCTTCTACTATGCAGGCTTATTCTATGCAAGCTTCTCCAATGCAAGCTTCTCCAAACGGAAGAAGGAATATCTTGCCAAGCATGACGACAAACATTTCAAACATTAGTAGCATAAGTAATGCAGTTGCAGCTACTCATCAATGCTACATTCCGCCTGACTTTCAACCTAAAGTTCAACTTATTGTTAAACCTAAAATTCAACCCTTCGTTCAACCTAAAGTTCAACCTTTCGTTCAACCTATCTTTCAACCTTTCGTTGAACCTAACGCTTATCCGAAGAGTTTCATTGGAAGGAAGCTTTTACAAAGAAAACGAAGTAAAGTCAGAGGAGCTATTAGTAGAGATAAGCTAAAAGCGGCTTATGAATTAGCCTCCAGAAGGGTTTCATCCAAGAAGAGATCTCTTAGGAATAGACTTCGTAGAACTAAGAATAAGAAGAAGAAGGCAGCAAACAGAATGGAAGGAATAATTGGTAAAAAGACGGCAACAACAACTACTAGTCAAACAAAAGCACTTAATGTAGCTTCGTCTATTCGTCCAATTGAAAATAATATTTTGAAAAGTGCAAAGTATAACATTCCACAAGTTAATGATGCAAGCAATATAAAAGCAGCAACTAGTGAAATTAAAGTACCTACAGAAGCTTCTTCTAAGAATTCGACTATTAAGAGCTTTTTGCAGAGATTGAGGAATAAATTCAAAGGAGAAGTTGATTCAAAGAAGCTAAAAGCTGCTGCTATGCAAACTTCCAGTAAGATTTCATCCAAGAAGAGATCTCTTAAGAATAAACTTCGCAGAGACAAGAGCAAGAAGAAAGAAGCCCATCCAATGACATCTCGCAGTGGTCCTAGCAAGGTGACGGCAGCCATTAGTCAGCCTATGGTGCCTAGAGGGGCTCCTCCTGTTAGTCCAATTCGGAGGAATATCTTGCCAAGCATGACGACAAACATTTCAAACATTAGTAGCATAAGCAATGCAATTGCAGCTACTCGTCAATCCTGCATTCCGCCCGACTTTCAACCTAAAGTTCAACCTATCGTTAAACCTAAAGTTCAATCTATCGTTCAGCCTATCGTTCAACCTAACGTTCAACCTAACGTTCAACCTAAAGTTAAACCTATCGTTCAACCTATCGTTCAACCTATCGTTCAACCTATCGTTCAACCTATCGTTCAACCTAAAGTTCAACCTATCGTTCAGCCTATCGTTCAACCTAACGCTCCTCCGAAGAGTTTAATTGGAAAGAAGCTTTTACAAAGAGCAAGAAGTAAAGTCAGAGGAACTATTAGTAGAGATAAGCTAAAGGCGGCTTATGAATTAGCGTCCAGTAAGGTTTCGTCCAAGAAGAGATCGCTTAAGAATAAACTTCGCAGAGGCAAGAGCAAGAAGAAAGAAGCCCATCAAATAACATCTCGCAGTGGTCCTAACAAGGTGACGGCAGCCATTAGTCAGCCTATAGTGCCTAGAGTGGCTCCTCCTGCTAGTCCAATTCAGAGGAATATCTTGCCAAGCCTGACGACAAACATTTCAAACATTAGTAGCATAAGTAATGCAGCTGCAGCTACTCGTCAATGCTACATTCCTCCTGACTTTCAACCTAAAGTTCAACCTATCGTTCAACCTAAAGTTCAACCTATCGTTCAACCTAAAGTTCAACCTAAAGTTCAACCTATCGTTCAACCTTTCGTTCAACCTAACGCTCCTCCGAAGAGATTATTTGAAAAGAAGCCTTTACAAAGAAAACGAAGTAAAGTCAGAGGAGCTATTAGTAGAGATAAACTAAAAGCGGCTTATAAATTAGCCTCCAGTAAGGTTTCATCCAAGAAGAGATCTCTTAGGAATAGACTTCGTAGAACTAAGAATAAGAAGAAGAAGGCAGCAAACAGAATGGAAGGAATAATTGGTAAAAAGACGGCAACAACATCTACTAGTCAAACAAAAGCACTTAATGTAGCTTCGTCTATTCGTCCAATTGAAAATAATATTTTGAAAAGTGCAAAGTATAACATTCCACAAGTTAATGATGCAAGCAATATAAAAGCAGCAACTAGTGAAATTAAAGTACCTACAGAAGCTTCTTCTAAGAATTCGACTATTAAGAGCTTTTTGCAGAGATTAAGGAATAAATTCAAAGGAGAAGTTGATACAAAAAAGTTAAAAGCTGCTGCTATGCAAACTTCCAGTAAGATTTCATCCAAGAAGAGATCTCTTAAGAACAAACTTCGCAGAGGCAAGAGCAAGAAGAAAAAAGCCCATCAAATGACATCTCGCAGTGGTCCTAGCAAGGTGACGGCAGCCATTAGTCAGCCTATGGTGCCTAGAGGGGCTCCTTCTGCTAGTACAATTCAGAGGAATATCTTGCCAAGCCTGACGACAAACATTTCAAACATTCGTAGCATAAGCAATGCAATTGCAGCTACTCGTCAATCCTGCATTCCGCCTAACTTTCAATCTAAAGTTCCACCTATTGTTCAACCTAAAGTTCAACCCAAAGTTCAACCTATCGTTCAACCTAACGTTCAACCTATCGTTCAACCTGAAGTTCAACCTATCGGTCAAACTAAAGTTCAATCTATCGTTCAACCTATCGTTCAACCAATCGTTCAACCTTGCGTTCAAACTATCGTTCAACCTAAAGTTCAACCTATCGTTCAACCTGTCGTTCAACCTAAAGTTCAACCTAAAGTTCAGCCTATCGTTCAGCCTATAGTTCAACCTTTCGTTCAACCTAACGCTCCTCCGAAGAGATTATTGGAAAAGAAGCTTTTACAAAGAAAACGAAGTAAAGTCAGAGGAGCTATTAGTAGAGATAAGCTAAAAGCGGCTTATGAATTAGCCTCCAGTAAGGTTTCGTCCAAGAAGAGATCTCTTAAGAATAGACTTCGTAGAACTAAGAATAAGAAGAAGAAGGTAGCAAACAGAATGGGAGGAATCAGTAGTGGAAAGGGGGCAATAACAGCAACTAGTCAACCAAATTCACTTAATCTGGCCTCTCCTATGCGTCTAATTGAAAAGAACATGTTACAGAACGTGAGGAACATTTATGCAGGAGTTAGTGATACAAGTAATGTAAAATCAGCAGCTACTCATCAAACTAAAATACACTCAAAGACTTCTTCTAAGAATCCATTTACAAAAAGGAGTTTACAAAAGATGAAGAGGAAAATGACAGAAGTTGTTGGTAGTGATAAAGTGCAAGCAGTTCTTAGTCAAACTACCGGTAAGATATATTCAAAGAAGAAATCGCTTGAAGATAAACTTCGGAAAGGCATGAATAAGGCCAAAGATATTGAAAAAATGAAACATCTCGGCGGTTCTATTAAGACAAAAGCAGTTCCATATGGAAAAAACGCTTTGAAGAAAGCAAGGAAGAAAATGAAAGAAGCTATTAGTACTGATAAATTAAAAGCAGTTCTTAGTCACACTTCCGGTACAATATCTTCACAGAAGAATTTCATTGAAGATAAACTTCGAAATGTCAAGATTAAGAGGAGAGGAGCGGATAAAATAACAAACGTCAGCGGTAAAAGTAACGCAAAATCAGCTTCGTATGGAAAGGATATTTTATATAAGGTAAAGAATAAAATGACAAGAGCTATTGGTACCAATAAAGTAAAAGCAGTTATTAGTAAAACTTCCGATAAGATACCTTCTAAGAAGATATCCTTGACGATAAACTTGTAAAAGTCAAGAGGAAGAAGAATGGAGCAGCCAAAACCGCAGGCGCAATGATACAAACAAGGCAAAGGCAGCTACATCTGGAAAGAATATTTTGAAAATGGAAACGAATAGAATGACCGGAACTGTTGGTGAACAAAGTTGATAGTAGTGAAACTTACAGTGGCATATCTCCTATAAAAATTGCCCACGCCAATAAACTTGGACGAGGCGCGAATATTTAGAAAGAGGGAGATACAATGAAAAAGCTAGGGATACAAATAAGGCACAAGCCTCACCGAAGAGTTTACTTGGAGGAAGTACTGAAGGGAAATCAGATGTTAAAAGGGGGAACAAAAAATAAAAAAATATTTTTAATATTATATTAAACTCTGTAAAGGAAAATAATTTCTTTTGGACACGTTAGCTATGAATATTTATCAAAATTCAAACGAGCCATATTTTCTAGAAAACATAATTATTCAAATCAATTGATATAAATCTATAAGACGTCTTTGTATTATCCATTTGATTAGAAGCTCTCTCTAGAATAGACAGGATTCATAAATTGTAATCGGCGATTTTATTAAGCTATTTTGATATTTAAAAATTTTAATATTAAAAATATATTTAAAACACTGAATTAAAAATAGCATAGCATAAAATTACTAGCCTACTTGATGTGTACTTTTTATGTAAATGATAATATTAGAGAAACTTCTAAAATTTACTTTCGCTAGATATACTTAAGATTTCGAAGAATGAGTAGAACGCACAGAGTTTAAAGGTTGAGAGGTATACTTTTCTTTTTGCTTCTGATTTTGCTCAACTGCTGATATTTGCAAGTAATATCAGCAAAATGTACTAAAAAATTTCGTTAGTTCCTATAAATGCGAAAATGTGCAATTACAGTCGATCCTAAATAATGCTCTACACTATAAGCTTCAGTGAGCAAATTGAGCTGAGTCTGCGCCGATATCAATTTAACTTAAAATAAGTTTAAAATAAGTAGTTTTATTTCAGAGTCGTTCATTACATGATCTAGCCTATAACTACAATGTTCGTTGTGGTTGCCGTATACTGAATTAAGCTGTTGAATCTGTTAAGTCTACATGATACTTTTTTCAATTACGATACTAGGCCTATTGAACGAGTTACTAGGTCTTTGAACTAATTTTTCTACAAATTATAACTGTATTGAATTTTGAATGTTTCTCATATGAAATTTCACTGATTAGGGTAGATAAGGGTAAATTAATTTATTTATATAGGTATGTTTTGGCTCATCGATTTTGATTTCGTTCCATAGTGCTCGATGTTCTGATGGATAACAGTAGCACTATAATCGTATTATTATTGTTGTAGTTATGTTACGAATCAATTGATTAGGCCTAATTATAAAGAATTTCAAAACGCTCACACACTTAGATACCTTGAATATAGTTTTGTGCAGATCTAAGTGTAAAGTAGTGTAATGAATACTAGTACAAATTATTGTGCTGGTTTTTCTACAACCAGTGTTGTGCTTGAATTGTTCTTCTTATACCCGCTTTTACCCTACAGTCTGGAATAGTCTGGAGTTATGATTGATTGTTTTATGTGTAATCTGCTTGTCTTCAATTGATTTTAATATTAGTTTTACATAGGCCTATGCGAAAGGTCTTGAATGCCAAGAGCCTTATGTCTATCCTTGACTTTGCACTGTCTACCTTATTTTTAAGATATTTTGATTTTATGGTGCAAGTTGAAAATAATCTATTAAATAAATATATACATGTATATTAGCCTACGCTAAGTTCAATCAGCCGTAAATGAAGGCCTAATTTGTTAAGATGAACGCAGGTCTGCTAGTTAAGTTTACATGTTTATGTTTATATGTTTATGCAAATAGAATTCATAATCTATGTTTATGTTTATATGTTTATGCAAATAGAATTCATAATCTATGTTTATGTTTATATGTTTATGCAAATAGAATTCTCATGTTTCTTGTTAACTGTTGTTGTAAAGTTGCTGAAAAACAGATACGCAATGTTACACATAAAAAAATTCAAACACATATAGTACATTATTCATGTACATGTCTTCGATATACAGTATATAGTTAACACTCGGATTCCCAACGTTTCTTTGCATACACTGATTCCCAACAGTGGGGGAGGGGGCCGACCGAAATTAATTGCTATCCAACAGGACCAAATTACAATAGCCCTATATAACCTTAGATTACTGCAGTTTTTATTTCAGCTTCATAGTATAATAGTAGTAGTAGTCATCAGTATAGTTAAACACAGAGCTTGTCTATAAACATAGTCTAATATTTTCTCATAGCATGTATAACGTAACGTAACGGCACACTGGGTCAGGAAGCACAGATATAGGTATAGGATAACAAGTATAATTAATATTTATTAAAGGTCAAATTTTCGCGAAAGGTGTCATAAAATGGTTTTGGGAAGTGTTTTACTTTAAATAAAATATAGCAGAAAAATCATTAGACCAACCCCCAGAGAATACGACGGCTATAATTAATGAGTGCCTAGCAAGAGATAAACGAGCTGGTGGTCAGTGTTGTTGGTTCAGTTCATAAATTTCATTAATTTTCAGTTTCTATGTCTTCCAATAGTTACATTTTTTAACTTAAATGCTTAATTCCGCCATATTTTGTAGTCCAGTGTATTATATAGATTTTTTGTATAACTCATAGGACCTACTCAAAGCCTTAACATGTTTCTCAGGGATAGCAGATGCCTTGAGGCACGAATTTCATTCAATCACCAGATGCCGTAACCAACTAAAATATTATAAAAGAAGGCAATGCAAACGTACAGTATTGATTCTCAATTTTATATCAACGGCGCTAACTTCCTTAATCAACACTTTTCAACACTTTTTTATAATTTTCCAAGGAGCAATCTTTTTTGCCGTTTTCCCTGAATATAGTCTTTGTCATTTCCTCAGAAAGTGGAAGTCTGCTATTGTGCTATAGTCGTTGACTTCAGATTCGATCACCAGCGGCTTGACCGGAGATTGGAAATAAGCCTAGGTCTTGATTGCGGTAATATAATGATTTTGTTTCATCACTTTATTGAATAAGTTAATACCCGTCTTAGTAATGTTTATGTAGCATTTGATGGACGACACAAAAGCTTTTGAAATAAAAACACCATAAACATTTTACTGAGTTGTATAGGTACTGTTTACCTAATATTTTCATTGTATGAAGATTATGTAAATTGATAGGGCCTACGTCAAATTAAATGCCTCTATTACAGGTAAATGGTTTGACATATTCTCAGATATAGCTTTGGAAATAAGAAATGATGTCAGACAGAGTGAAAAGCTTTTCTCATTCTTTTTAATGAGCTGGTTTACAAAATACTTAACAGCCTACAGAAATCTGCATAATGATATTAGGCATTTAACTTAACTTATATCGCTTTCGAAAGATGAAACTGACGTTGACTTTATCTCTACAGCTGTCTACTTAACTTTATTATACTGAGTCAGGCAATCGTGAAGACTTTTAACATTTATTAAGTATAATGCAACGAAAGCTGATGATATTTTTAGTATTGTCTGCTTCTGCCACTGTGAGAAATTTAACAAAATATGATAAACATGCGTTGCGGTATTACAAAATGATTTAAATATAATTTGAGCCTATAGTAAATAAATGCCTCTGGAGGACCTGATATAAATACTTAACCTGCTAACTTTAATTTACTGCGGTTGGATGGTTAAATGGATAGCACGTCTTCCTGCGATGCAGGAGACAATCAGTTCGAATCTCAGTTGGTTCGTCTCTGACAATATAGCTCGTGATGCGGAAACAGTCGTTAGCTTCAGATTTAATTTGGCTGAAAACAGACAGAAATCAGTAAACGATATATTGAACAAAAGTAAATTCTGTAATGAATTTGTTACTCTATGTTGCTCGACATTTATTTTTTACCATGGTATTTGTAAGGTGTTTAATCACATTTTAAATAGATGCCAGAGCTCAGAGACGACAGTTCCATCAGTTTTCCTCTACCACTGATATTGCACAACGAGATGAAAGCAAATTACATATTAACAGTTGATCCATGGAAGTCTCTGACCTCCGTCTGTGAGTCAAATCGATGGCCTCTTGGTTCTAAGACAAGCGTGCTGTCCACTGGGCCATGCTACCGGTAGAAAAATTAATAGCACAAATTACTAAAAAGCTGGTCAAGCTAACGTTAACGTCAGTTTCCTCACTCGAAAGCGATGTCAGTGACGGGAGAGCTCAGTATTTGAATTCCGCACATACTGATCCGCGGTCGAATATCTTACCGACATCGCCACTGGCTTCAGCCAATGCTGTACAGTACTGTACAGCATTGTTTACGATCAGCCGAATAACTCATAAACTGTTATAGGGAGAATGTACAGAACTAAATAACTCTGCAGAATTCAACTTTTCAAAGACTGTTTAAAGTAATCTCAACTCATCATCATCATCATCATAATCATCATCATCATCGTTATCATAATCATCATCCCTTAAATCCCAGTTTAATCAGGGTCGGGATATGAAGAGACCTTCTACAGTCCTCTCTGTTCCACATCATATCATCAATCAATCCCCTATTTTTCACAATTCGTTGACATTTCTGTGGCAATTTCTCGAGCCAGGCGCTCACTAACCGAATGCCCTTTCTGATGTTGGTCTGGATCTTATTTTTATGTCCCCTTCTACGATACGTGCATTTCAACAAGGTTGATCTGTTCTTCAAGCAACCCGTACACAGTACGGAGCAATTGATCTTCTAAAATTAATCGTCTAAATTAATCTCAACTAAACTCAATTAAACTTTCTTTATGAATATAATAAAAATTAGTGTTTTTTCGTGCACAATGTAGTGTTAGATTTTTCAAATAGATCGTATTGCACTTCCCCTATGACCTAATGTTTTATACAAAGACAGAAAAGAGTAGAGGCTTTATATACCATAGACCTGCCAGTAGGCAGTGCACTAAGAGGCAAGAGTCTGCATGTAATATATTTGAATAATCGTCTATGTTTATCTTTGGATAGTTTGTCATGCGTTGTATCCGGAACACTGAAGACTAGACCATCCGTAAATTGCAGGTGTCGTAAGAGGCTACTTAGCAAGTACTGAAGAAGACAGCGGGAAAAAATCTAAGAAACTATATTATTCCCTTACTATGGGCTACAATAAGATGTATAAAGCGTAGACTTTACTAAGGAATTAAGGGCACATTAATCAATAGAGTGCTCTTTATGAAGCTTATAAACAGGATGTGAATAAAAATATATACCGTGGATCTGCCACTTGGCAGAACAGTAGAAAGTGAGAAAGAGAAACGAGAGAGAGAGAGAGAGAAAGAGAGTGAGTGAGTGAGTGAGAGAGTGAAAGAGTAAAAGAGAGACAGAGAAAGAGAGAGAGAGAGAATATGATCCATGCTAATTTTGCAGTTATGTATTTTCTGTGTTGATGTCCTCTTGGGCACTTTATCAACAGTTTGGGTAGGCCTATAGATCTAAATGGGATCAGATTATTTGATCGATCACCGGAACATTAAACCCGTCACTGGTGCCAGCACTGAATTTCATCCCTGCACCTACGGATTAATATCCGACAGCCTAACCGATCATACCAGTGGCTTTGTCTTCGTCAAATATAAAGTTAAATGTGCTTACGTTTAACTACTGTCCAGTTCTAGATAAAACCGAAGAAAACATACGGGTCACTGCCAGTGCGTCACAGTGCGTTTATTTGGCGACAGGATCGGAGTTGATTGACAGTTGATATCAACCAACGATCAGTCGTGACTCCGCCCATCGTATTGTGTTACCCGGCGAAATAGAGATTGATACGCCCCGACAATGATCCGATGTATCCAACTAATAGAATCGCAACGTGTAGCTCTACACGGCAGCAGCAACAGCTCTGTAGCTCATCGGTTAGCCGCAGCTGTTGAGCGCATTAGAGCACTGATAGCATACCGTCGCTCCGTGGGCTTGTTGTCTTGTTAAACTGTGAGGCTAGCGAACACGTGCCTGTTGACGGTATATTGCTTCTTTTACTGGATTTGTCTCAATAGTGCTCGATGTTGTTATAGACGACAGTAGCACTCTATTTGTTGTTAGTATGATTATTTAGGGTTAACTTTAAAATTTAGGCCTCGTTGTTATGGAGCTTTGTTTAGAGAATGTGATATTTGTTAGTAGAATTATGTATCTAAACTCTTGGCTTAGAGTTGCAGAAAGGCGTCGATTGGACTTCAATCGACTTCAATCGGAGTTTTCTTCTTCTGTAGGGGGTTCAAGAACTGTACCTCTATGTGGGTTAGAATTTTCTACAACCCCCAGATTTTATTTGAAAATCTCAAAACTTAGCGAATCAAGCTAATCACGCATTTCTCAATATGTTACCTCTAAAATAAGTTACCTCTAAAATAAGTTGCCTTTAAAATAAATTACCTATAAAATAAGTTAACTCTAAAATAAGTTACCTCTAAAAGCTGCAAAAGCCATTTAACGTATTGAGCAGTCTTTTGTGGGTTAATCGGATAGCTCGACATGTCTTCATTAGAGCTGGAATTATGAGATATAATATTATACTAATGAAATAATATTATCTTATCTTCTAGTCCGTTGGCGTAATTTTTGCTTTGACAAGTTAGCAATAGTTTGCCGATTAACAATAGCCTACTCTCATGCTTTCAAGAATTGAGACAGAATATTGTAAGAATCGAAGTGTAGGATGGCGTACTCAACGCGCGAAACTTGAGGAAAATATCGACTTGCTTAACCTCCACTGAAATTTAAATTTTTACCTTAAGATGAGTTTTGAATTCGTTCCAATAAAGTTTTATTTTTCCTGTAAAATTTTTGTACTTCGTATTAACTTTTATTTACTCGGTTAGGGGTTTAATTTTTTATCATTCTATTGTTATTAAAATACTAAAGGCATTTTCTTCCATTTCCTTGACGTACAACAGGCTGAGCCGCTGAATTGAAGAATTGATTTACAATCGGCACTGAATTTCATTGATACTCTGCTCTAGCAAAAGGACACCCTTCTCTATGCAGCTTGCGAACATTGAAACTTGCGTTAAACGTCTAATTGACATTTCATCATAGTAAAACAAAAAATTAAGTCAAACATTGGAATCGTGTATTATGTGCCTTTGTAAATGTAATTTAATAAATTATTTTATTTGTCGCACTAAACAAACCTGTAGTATAAATTAGAAGTCCTGTCGCATTTATAGCGAAAGGATCATACAGAATGATACACTAATACCATGTTTAGAAAGAATCGTTTCAGCCATACCACTAACCATTTACCAGTCCTTGATGTTGGGATTTTTCTCTAAACTTTTCACTAAATTAATTCTAAATAATCGGAATGGAGTTCAGTGCTCATTAGAATCGATCCTTTGAAATGACTGCATCTGACCCAGTTGAGCGCTACCCCATATTGACACTTAAACTAAGCCATATTGGCCTAAAGCAACAGGCGATATACTGAAAGTAGGAAATAATATGCAGAAAATATGCAATACACAGAATATACGCAGTATACAAAAAATGGACAAGATAATAACAATATATTCGTTTATTTTCGTTCAATCTGACTACCGCAGAAAGTTACAGCACAGAAATTCCAACAGACACAGCATAACAAATTACAGATATAGCATAAACAGTTAATAGGCTAGATATAAGATAGATAAAACTAAAAATTGTTCTCGCTAACATTTACCACATGAATATTACAACATTACATAAATCAATGGCTTATACTATTCATAATTGCCATATAGGGCGAACTGTACTATGAGTAAAAAAGAATCTTTTAGTATTCATTAAATTAACTAGCATCATCTAGAATCATACGAATAATGAAGTTTTTATCGCTCAGACAGCTTCGTTTTATGGGAAGGGAAAAGCATCTCTTAGCAGTATTTCTTCGGGTTGGATAATTATGATTGTTTTGTGGAGGTAACATATTCGCCAGTAAATGTGCAGGGTTGTTACAGATTGCCTTGAAAAGATTATTGTCAGCAAAGTTACATAGATCCTCAAAATTAGATTCTTTACTTTAGAATCCAGCTCTCCTTGCCTTCTTTAAAAAGGTTTCAAGACGGGTTCTCTCTTCAGCATTTGTAAAGCCCCACCAAAACTGGGAGGCATATAGAAGCTTAGAGAGTGTGGAGGCTTGAAAGACTCTCTGAAGAAGATCATTTGCCAAACCTTTACTACGTAAAGAATAGAGCGCAAAAATGTTGCTCGAACACAAGCTAATGATGTTTGTGATGTGAGCAGAAAAAGAAAAGTTATCAGATACTATGACACCTAAGCATTTGATGTTAGAAACCCGCTCAATTCCTTCAAGGTGTGGGACATCTCTTATCTGCCTTTTTTGCTTGGGTAATTGGAAGAGAATTTCTTTTGTTTTATTTCGATTTAATAGTAGATTGTTAGAGCGGGACCAGTTTTCGATATGGACTAATTCCTCTTCCGTTGAGTGAAGGTTAGAGGCAGGCACAATCAAGTATGTGTCATCGGCATATTTGAGCAAAGAGTTTGTAGGCTGTAGGGTTTTTAAGTCTGATGTAACAATGACAAATGCAGTTGGTCCAAGGGCTGATCCTTGGACTATGCTGGCATTGATTGCTGCTGATGACGATGTTTGACCATCAAAGATAGTCGTGTGTGAACGGGCCGAGAGGAAGCTGGCAATCCACCTATTAATGTTGCTAGGCACATCTAGGGTACACAGTTTATCAATAATTTGTGAGTGTCTGACTGTATCAAACGCCTTGCTGAAGTCTAACGCTATTACTCTGACGAAGGTCTCAGTTTCGAGCATAGACGAAAGTTTGTGAAAGAAGGCAATGAGAGCAGCAGAAGTGGATCCTGTACGGCGAAATTCATATTGATTGGTGAAGATGCAGAATACATGTAAAAATCAATGAACATGTTGAGACAACAATATTGCGACATTTCATTATTGTAATATTATTTTGAATTTCGCAGTTTAAAACACATGTAAATATGCCTTTTTTTGTAAATATGCCATTTGTAAAACAAAACATAAGCTATGCAGCAGTCTTACCTTATATTGTAGCTAGATGCTTCATTTTAAATATTATAAATTAAAATGCCATCAATTTTTGAGAGAAATCTTATACCACCGTCACATTAGTGGTCTAGGCTTTATGTGTTATCTTGCTGTATAAAATATATTACTATTAAATTGTCAGAATAACAGATAAATAAATTGTTACCTTAGCATTATTGACTTAATATCGAATTGAAGACATTATTTTATCGCAGTCTAATTCGCCCTCCATTTAATTGGCTGATGATTCTCACGATTGCTTCAAATCAACTATAGAACCGTTTATCAGAACGAGGGCACTAACTAGTGTATTTCATAATAAATCAACAAGTGGCGTTACGAGTGATTTAACTGGAGAATAAGTGAATTAGTGAACTAAGGTGAAAGAAGAAGGAAAGCTGGCTCTTCCGTGGCCACTGTGGTATTTGGGCGCTTGGAGGATGCAATCCTGCTACTCTAATCCCCATCAGATGGCAGCGGCTGCCGCTGCTGCAGCTCAAAACGGTGTAGGTCCAGTGGACGCCAATGGACCTCGTCTGCCATTCCCCATCAACTTCCCGACACAGATTCCAGGTATGGCCGGGATGTCTGCCTCTGAGATTGCGGCTTCCCTTCAGTCCATGACAAGCGCCAGTCCGGCCAAACTATCTGGCGTCGCACCCGTTGATTCCAACGCCAATAATGCGATGAAAAGAAAGAATTCTGGAAGTCAAGAGGTAGAATAGTTTTAATGTTTATAGTTTTAAAGTTTGTGATGGCTTTGAAAATAAATTGCTGTGTAATTTTCAAATTGGAATTATCAAACTATAATAGATCCAATTTTAAAATATAACTGAAGATAGAATTACTTTGTATTTGTCAGTATCTTAAATAGTTGACTTTTGGAAACATAGTGATGCGTTTCAGAATCCAAAACTAATTTTGTTGTAGGTATAAAGAACAAATGCACTCTTTAACTATTTTCTCTTACCATGTTATAATAAAATCGGAGAAAGTCGGCCTTTAATTTACATCGAAATGTCCTGCTCATTTACAAAACTATGTCAATTCAACCATCCAACATGAATAAAGATATGTGCGAATAAATACAATGAATGTTAAATTTTATATAAACAGTGTTATAAAAATTGTATATTAAATGTGTTTAATAAACTAAAAGTAGAAGTTTAATATAAGTAAAACCCTTCATTCAATATTGGAATAACGATTTTTTTATCTTTTGCGCTCAGCATTATGAAGGTTGGGGAATGGATTCGGATGAGATTGGCAGCGATGACGATGACGACGATGATAAAGAGGCAGATCGTTCCAAATCACTGGATGGCACTGGTGAAGAACCGTCTCTCAAGGAACCCCGTTCAGAAAGTCGAGCCAGCAAGACCTGTGAAGAAGCAGCTGATCAGGAGAGTGACAAGGATCGACCAAGAAGTGCTGAACTGAAGGAAAGATCGACCAGTGAGACTGAGAGATCAAGAAAGAGACGAGCGTCTGAGAATCCTGAAAATTCCGACAACGCTGAGGTGAAATCATCGAAACTTGGCGGAGAGAGTGAGGAAGAGGAAAACGTAGATGACGACTACGATATATGCGCGAGCAGATCTCCTCCCCCGCTAATGCAGACAGAGATCAAAGTTCAGCGGCCATTGGGACTTCTGGCCCAGCACGGACTGACCGTAAAGCCTGCAGGTACAATTCTCCCTAGGAGCTTTCCTCCTTATTTTAATCTAGCAGGACTGGGTCCAGACAGACGAATGTCTGCAGATATGGACAGCGATCCAGAATCTGGAAGAGGTCGTGATTCCGACAGAGAGTCCGACACTGAACATGAGATACTGCATTCAAGAGAAATGATGCAAGCTGCTGCGGCAGCTGCGGCAGCTGCAGCTGCTGGAGCCAATCGAGAAGATTTCATGCATCACTTTGAGAGGCAGCACCAGAGACAAGACAAGGATCATCATCCGGGCATGATGAGTCCAGCGGAAGGACTGGATTTTAGTAATCATCTGAGTTTGATGGATCGTAGATTCATGCCGTCTCCTCCACCCTCAACCTCCCCCAATGCCCTTGACCCCAGTCGCACTCCACCTACTGGTTCAGCTTCCGGTCATCACTGGACATTCGAGGAACAATTCAAGCAGGTAGGCACTTGAACTTCTCTCAACTTCCTCGTCTAACTCTATTTACTCATGGTCCTCACTCTTGTGTGTCTGTCTTGTCCTTACTGTCTGTCTTGTATGTCTGTCATGTCTGTCTGTCTTATCTTGCATCTTTGTCTTGTCCTGTCTACCCTCTTTGACTACAGGGCGCTGAAAATGAAAGTTTCAGCCACATGTTCCTGCTTATATAGCCTCTTTACATTCTGCCGTGATATACATATAGCTAAATATAATAAAATCCTTGCAATAAATCCTATCGCAAAGGCTAGGTCTTAGTGTTGTTTTCAACTACGATATAGAGCTATGAAGTGTGTTATCATTTCATTTGTTAACATCTGTTAATATATATTTATTAATATCATTCACTTCCCTACAACACTTCACTGCGTTCTCGGAAGTAGTTCGCCTATGCCAATTTTCCTCTCTGAGCCATGAAACTGTGAAGCATGATTTTTATACAGTGAAGCTTAGAAGCTACAAAGATCGAGATCAAAGTAGCTAATAATTGAGTAATGGTAATGTTTAGTAATTCTGCTAAAGTCGTTTATATATGCTTGAATCATATTAGCACAGTGTGACAGCATTTTAAATGCTATGTTCCTTTTCACCTTCTCAATATTAAGAAGCTACAATGGTAAAGTACTACTATAGAAGAACAGTAAGTAGCATATCTCCAAAGCTTACAACCGAAGATATCCGTTTCGCCGTTGCGAAATTTCGTAAATCTTATTTAATCAGATCCTAACAAGAGTAATAAAATTGTTTTATTGCTGCCCTCTGAAGTATATATCTTCGTTAAGCATTAGGGTGTTTACGCTGCCAGTGTGTTTTCACTCTTGACAAGTTTGACTCTAATATCGTACGGCACAATAGCAGTATGAGTATAATCTTCGGTCATAATTTAGAGAATGATTGCAATGATATATGACAGGCTATCTATAATAATATCTCGGTTATTCTTCTATATCCTACATATGCTGCTGATTGCCGCAGGGGCCAAGCGCTAAATAATACTCATCTCTTTATGCGCATGATCATTAAAGAATTCAATTGAATATCTTCTTAAATGTAATCTTAAAACATGTAGAATCACCGCAAGTCACTGTGAAAGTACCAGAGCAATTTAAAGGTAATTGACGGTTAGATGAATTGCATTAATCACTATTACTGCGTGAAAGTGACGAGTATATAACAATCGTGTGGTTACCTTTACCTCGCCTGGTTCATTGCTTTGGGGTTTGAAGAGACCAATTTTGCTTCACCCTGTCATTAATACTAAGATAATAACAATAATAACACACATTATAGTGAAGTGATCAATTACGTTGATATCTATCACTTTTAATACCACATGTTAAATCCGTTAGACAATTTATTCCATTTTCCCTGTAGCCAGTCCAGTTAATGTCCGAGATTTTACTCTCAGATCAGCGCGGCTGGGATCTCACGTGTAATAGAAATACTCACAAATGAAACTTTTTTTATAAATTGCAATACTTGCCTTGCATCTGCTCTACATTGCTAACAATGCCTTGTTAATACGAATGCTGTACATGCGTATTAACTGTAAAGGAATCATAATGAGGCAAATCTAAATTGTTTTATTTCAACGAAATATTTGAGTTGTTGAAACTGAACTCATCTATTTGGAAACAAATTTTGAGAAGCGTCAGATATTTTCCGTATATCTGTGTTGCGTTCGGGAACGTTGAAGATAGACTAAGCAAAGGTTGTGTAGAAGTTAAATGAACTGTCTAACGTATCTTCTTAAATAAGAACGATGCAAAACCAAAATACTGTGTATTTTTATGACCAATCTGATGTATAAATTTGTGGTAATGTGGTAGCATACATGACTCATAGTCAATTATCGGTCATATATCTCAAATCATGAAACATATCATTAATTAAGGAGTACCTGACAGTTAGCTTACCAGGTGGTCTAAGTTAAACTGTATTGCAAGTGAAGCAGCTACATGGATACGCTAATTAAATAAAATTATCGGTAAATATAGAATTCAGTAAAGTGCAAGAGAGAAGGTTACAATATCTTTTGTTTGCAGTAAAGTAGAATATGTGCCTTGAATCTGTCATTTTTACCGAACTCAAGAGAAAGCTTTGATAGACACGTATATTGAAAGAAAGTGGAATTAAAGATTTAACTTTCATTTCACCAGCAGCAACTTAAAGCAGGAATCTATGATAAGCAAACCACAGGCCAATACCGATCACCTTAGTAAATCGTAAAAAAGTAAACACGCACTATAGTGAAATGATCAACTATGTTGATCTCTATTACTTATAATACCACATGTTTAATCCGTTAGGCAATTTAGTCCATTTTCCGTAGAATCAGTCCAGTGAATGTCCGAGAATTTACTCTTAGATTAGCGCGGCTAGGATTCGAACCCACGAGGGTTCAATTCACCTCAGGCTCTGTCATTTAAAATTTCATGACGTTACCCCTACGCTATTAAGACATTCTAAATTTCGTTTGCTTGAAAGAGCGCACAAGAACTCTTGGTGAATTCGAACTCGGCTAAATCCTGCTTACACAGACACAGGAGCGGAAAAAGATTGAGGGCGAGATGATTCGGATTATTGTTTGATGTCGATGTTAATGGAAGTTTATTAGTAGTGTTAAATTAATTGCTATTTATTTATGGAATAATGTATTCTTAATTTTAACCAAATTTTAGAAATTTTGATTATCTTCTTTCAAATTGCACTTGCTAAAAATTAATTTAAGTTATTAAATAATAATAACTACTAATACAAATATAAATAGAATATACTAAAATAAAATTTTAAAATAATAGTAATATATATAAATGAAAATAAATAATAATAATTATAGAAATAATATAAATAAAATATAAATAAATATAAATACTAAAATAATAAAATAAAGATGCCAATACAACAACTATACATGTTAATTATATAATTGTTGCAGTTGTTGATAGAATTAGCAAATTATTTCAAATTTGCCATTTAATTGCGACATCCTTCTGGATAATTATTACTGGCCTAATTGTTGCGAGTAATTGCAGTAGTCGAATGGCTATTTAATAATATAATCACACTATGTTAATGGCAGTCCTAAAAGAACTAATTCATGGTCGGTTCAATTAGTCACAATAGGATTTTTATGCATAAATGTACACCAATATTTAGGCCTACCCATCTTTTAATAAATAAAGCCTATGTCACCTTGGACCACAAAAGTTCTATTCTCCATCGCTGTTGCCATTTTAAAACGGTATGGTTTTATCCAGCATATAATTTGTCGTACTCATTAATATCAAAGACAAACACTAAAATTAAGGAAAATTAACATGGTGGAAGAATCAAACTTTCTATGAAAATCCTTTAATGTATTTGACTCATTACCTAAGAAACGTATATTCAGTAAAAGTATAAATAAAGTTGGCAACATTTCTATTAGATTTTCCTTTCTTGCCAACTGAATGTTAAATATAAAATAACTTATTTGATATTTATCATTCATAATAGATAAATTCGATCAATTTTATGACAAGCATACAGATGGAGTGACTAAATGACTCATTTACCAAATATTTCGACCAGGTTTATAGTGCACGATATAAATCGAAATATTTCCTATTCGGTGTTCTGGCAAATGCGCCTCCTATACCTCCTTTCGGTGTGGATCAATTTAAATTAATAAATGCTTAACAACATTATCCATCCGCCAATGATCTTTGATTGCCTTGGAGACACCGATAGTCACTCTAAGTAACTCATAATGAATCACGTCGCCGATTATCTGCCCACACATAATATGCGCCGCTTGTAATAAGACTGATTAAGGTATACCGTAAAATACATTGTTTATAGGAAATACATGCAATTATGAAGCATCATTTTACTTAATTATCTAAGGTTGCAAATGCAATGCAATTATACTGTTTGGGTTTTACGTGTATGTAAAACATTGTATAGCATGGCATTACAGGCCTATTAATTATATGAAAGTATAACCACTTTCACAAAGTATAACCAACGTTTATGTAACGATGGTATTGAATGATGGTTTCGAATGCATTGATTCTTAGCCATAATTCAACGAAAGGGCAATTTAAATAGTTAAGGTTAAGATTTAGTAAAACTGCAATTATTTATTTACTTTGCTTTAGAGTCAACTTTTTCACTTTCATTGTCTTCGTCAAATTACAACTATCAGCTGGTGTGTGATTGTTCCTGATTTTTATGATATAAAACAGACTGTGAGTATTAAATATTAATTTATCGCTATTGTTTTATTTATTTAATTATTATAGTTATTACTATTATCATTATTATTATATTAATTTATCATCATTTTGCGATGATTATTACTTGCGATGATATTGAGTACTTCTAATCAATAGTTTATTTATAGTTAAAACACTTATTTGAGCAATCAAATGATGCTTCGTACTGTAAAACTTTTACGACAGTCAACCTCTGTGAATATAAAATAGACAGTGTTCCCCAACAGTGTGTGTGTGTGTGTGTGTGAGAGAGAGAGAGAGAGAGAGGTATTTTGATCAGTTTAAAACACAATAAACGTGTATAAGATCTTTGCAAGAAAGCAGAGTCATATTCAACAAAGCGAAGAGAGTGAGTGACAGGAACTGGGTTCTGCTAATGGACTAGGATTTAAATTCCTCATCTGTTTAGACAGGAGCATTTGTAGCAACATACTTGTATCTACATGCTTGTATCTGTTCCGTGAATTAAATCAGAAATCGATAGTCTTGGAGTTGAATACACATGTACACTATGCTCCTATACCCGTCTACTATACCCGTCTCTCTTGTTACTGACCCATCTAATTTATCTAACGAATGTTCGTAATGCAGATCGTCTCAGACCTGGCTTTGATCTCAAGACTGCTAAATCATCTGTTCCGGTCTAAAATATGTCGGGCTGTACGTCGAATGCTAGGATATCATTCTTTCTTTAATTCGATTTAACACATGTGCACATCAATCAGTAAAACACAGGCTATCACTGTTTGTGTGTGGTTGTTGCAGCTTTACGAAATGTCACCTGAACCGAAGAGGAAAGAATTTTTAGATGATCTGTTCACGTTCATGCAGAAGAGAGGTTGGTTGTGTCTCTGTTGTTGTTGCTCGTGGTGACTAATTAATCAGTCTAATTTAACAATCTTACTGATTTAAGTAATCAAATTCTTATTTTAATATATCAATAAGAATTTCATAAATTCCACATCTGAGTCCCATAAAATGTTATCATTAGTAATTCCTTATTTGAAATAGTCATATATATATATATATATATATATATATATATATATATATATATATATATATATATATATAATGTGTAACATAAAATGGAATATTATATAATCTACCTTTTTGAAATTTAATAGTTTTATAATCAGTACTAAACACTATGAATAAATATCAACATTAAAACTTAGTTCTTTGTGCACTTAGAAAACAGTGATAAAACTGTAACTCGAGTAACTTGGGATAATAATTATTCTACTCCCTGATTAGAAAACAGTTCTCTGAATTTCATATAAATTAGAAACGACTTACTGCGAAAACAGGTTTTGTATATTTCTATAATTATATCAATACACTTATATCTGAGTCAATTGCGATGTTTAGTGAATTTAATTATTTAATTTCTTAATTTAATTAATCTATAAAACTGTTCAAAAACTTGCTGGTTGATTGTAATTGCTGCAAGACTGAAGTTACTTAGATGACATTGAAATGCGATAGCTTCATTGCAGACCTAATGTACTGTACTTGAATTATCCACCTCGGGCGATGAGTGGTTGCTGCCATATACTGTAAAAGTAGCTTTTGATATTGATTACAAAATTACTTAAATGGTTTATAAATTTACAGTCAAATTTAATTTATAATAAAGTGGCAAATTACATTTTAGTACCGGTGCGCCCTCTAGCTGTGTAAATTAGTGATATGGTTGCAGCTGTTAGCGGTACATACGGTACGAAAATGGAGTTATAAAGCTTTTGGCTATTAAAAACTTCTCAACTGTTGCGTAAAACTTTAATAACCAGATGAAGTAACGACATAATTGTGAAAGGATAGTATTGTGATAGACTGACATTTTTAGCACAACAGGCCAATGTCATATTTAGAATACATGTATAATGTATATCAGTATAAATGCTGACACTAATCAATGAATTAACTAATGCTTCAGATGCTTTTAAAATTTCGTCTCTTTGTTGTTTGCTTGGCACCGTTTCTGATCTCTTTTTCTCTCCATGATTGTCACTTCAACCGCTGTTGATGAATCAGTAGTTAGATTGTTTTAAGTAAGGTGTTACTGGAATCATTATTACATGCTGAAGCTTAACTTAAATCTTCAATAATATAATACTTTAATAATATTAAAATAATAAATATAATTATAATAATATACATGTATTAGTGTAATCATAGTAATATAATATTATAATACGAAATAATAATCATCTTCACTTAAATCTCAGTTTAACTAGGGTCGGGATACGAATGGACCTTCTCCAATCCTCTGTACCACACTATATCATCAGTCAAATCCCTATTTTTATTATAGGTATTCCCTATGTCCTACTAATTACCGCATCCCACGTCAATTGTGGTCTACCTCTCTCTATAGCTTAATCTCCAGCTCTTCCATCTAAACTCTCTTTGCTACATCCTCATCTGCCTTTCTCACAATAGATCTATGCCATCTCAATATAATAAGAAATACATGTAATATAATAGTTTAACGCACATTTTGACTATTTAGCTCGCTGTGATCACTGTGAATTGATCCGATCAGTTCGGTGTTTGACTTCTAGTCTGTAGGCGCAGCGCTCAAATCAGAGCTCCTACTTCAATTGACATGCTTCCAAGACAGAAAACTGACTTTAAACTAGGCTTTAGTCTTCTTTAGATATGTCACAGACTCTTGAATGTTACTATTTACTTAGTATTACGAGTGGTGTAGATTATCTCGAGTGATGGAGCATTCAGGATCGGGAAATGTAATTAAGAATGCAATTCCTTCATTTGTTCAATGCATCGGATCATTAGAGCCTTACCACGGATCTACTCGCATATATTGTTGACATTCGACTACATATATAACTCGTTTATCGTTCAATAAGATGAACCTGTGGGTCAGTTCTGTTAGTCTCGTCTTCTACTGTACTTCGTTCATGCTTTGAGGTTCAAGGAGATTGGAGCCCTACTTTTATGACGTGCATTTGTGAAACGTGTAAAATATAATTTTGCAAAAGTGGTCTTTTTATATAGTTTTATGTTACGATATAACATATGCTAATATAATTATTACCATATGTCTATAAAATACGTCATGTATGTATATGCTGTGCAAATTATAATGCTATAATCTTATAGGTATTTATTACATTATTTATTAACTAAAATCTTTAGTATATTTTATAATTATATTAAACAAAAATAAGTTAGATTTTTTGTAAATTTTTGGAATTGAGGAGTTTACTGCATATAGCCAATGATCGAGAAGATAGTTGATTGAGATTTTAGTTCTACACTAGTCTGTCTTAAATTATTATTTTTATTATTGGAATTATTATTATTATCATTTTATAATAATTATTATCATTTTATTATTCTTACTATTCTATTATTGGTCAAAGTTGACATTATACAAAAAATTCTTGTGCGCATATAAATCTTTTCTTTCAAAATGCGAGCGAGCCCTCGCAAAATTAAAACTAAAAAACTTTAAAAATACGCCTTGGTAGCATATAATTGTACGTATACGTAATTAGAGCTAGAGTGTAATTTATATGAAAATAAGATATGAAGTCACTCAAAATATTCGATGAATTCTGATAGCAATCACATTTGCTTTTTACACCAGAAATTAGTTTAGTCGAATTAAATTAATAAAATAATAAAAGATAACTAAAAAAATAATAGTACAACATAATATAATGATAAAATATTAAATTTAAATTTTTTCCTCTTTTCCACATCAATTTTTCCGGCTATTAGCCCACTAGATGGAGCCTGTGGCGATGTCGGTAAGATACTCGACCGCGGATCAGTATGTGCGGGATTCAAATGCCGCACATACTGATATACATTCCTGGCATACATTCCTGGGTCCGCCCGTCACTGGCATCGCGTTCGAGTGAGGAAACTTACGTTAACATTAGCTATTAGCTATAAGTCCAGCTGTTTAAAACCTCGCCCCTTTTCGTCAAGTCTAAATATATCGCCCTCCGTCGTCTTTCTGCAATAGATATATTTCATAAATGATACGTATCGACGATTATGCGTGCGACCGTATTAGCGAATATGTTTATGTTTGCATTCTGACATGTCGATATTCTTCATTTAGTTTTCGTAACTAGATACTGGATCAACAAATATATTATCATATATTGTCGCAAGCTCATAATCGATTCACATTGAGTCTTTACTAAAAAGTTACGTTCTTTGATCTTCAAAATCGTGAAAGTCCTTTTTTTCTACTCATCTTAACGAAACGTTAATACATTAATTAGTCAAATTATTTGGCCACCTGTTTTTCACTTCTGTATTTACGAAGTTATGAGAATTTAATAAAATGTAAAAAAATGTCTGTTTATAAAATGAGTATTTTATAAACGATATTCTGTAATTTTTAGTAACAACTAGCTGTATTGATACATGTAGATATATTAGTTATATTCATTACTATTTATTAATAATAATAGTCCTTTTTAATAATTCGCTGTTTTTGACGTAAATGTCGCTATAAAGATACGTAATGTTACACAGGCATACGTTTCAAAACTCTGTACAGGGTTTTTCATCTTGATACTACGCTGTTGGCTTCTTGTGTATTATGTATTAGTTAATCAACCTACTAATTAAGTAAAATGTTAATCAAATGATCGCTCAATGTTTCAGTTGAAATTTACTTTCTTGCTCTCTAAAATTATAATAATTTTATAAACAATCATATAGTTTGTTATACATTTATTGTTAAGTAATAAGCATTTAATAATCATTGATAATCAATCAATAAACTTAGTGCTGTATTTTAGAAATTCGTTTAGTTTATCGCTTGGCGCTCATTAGTAATTACATAGTATACTTGTTCATAACAAAGTGTCGCAGTTATTATCATATTTATAACTATCCTCTAAAACCCAACCTGAAGAAGAGACCTCTTCCAGATTAAAACTAGAGTTATGCATAAGTGAAAACTAGGATAATGAAAGTTAGACTCACTCACTTTCACTTTACTACCACTAAACTATTTACCCTGCGAAGCTAATCAGGATTCTTTTATGTTTTCTTCTCTTTAAATTCAGATATTTATACTTTTCTCCGTTCGATCGAGAATGCCTCCAAACATACACCTAGTCGGAAACTTGGCCGATCAAGAGGTTAAAAAGTTTTGTCTTAATTGCCAGAACGTTATCAATTCTATAGCCACTCAGTGCACGGAGCTGTCCGATCTTTTCCACTTTCCCTAATCAGACATGGAGAGATTTATTGTTCAATTTTCGTCTCTCATGTGGCAATAGAGCCTCCTCAGCGCTTAGATTATGTCAAAACACTTCCAATAGCGCCTCAAGGTTGGCATATCAAGCCGCAGCTAAATGACACGAATAGCAGGAAAATTAAATCTGTGCATAAATAGAATGTTTTTATATAAAGTGTTTGACTTTTAGAATTCAATTAGAGTCCAGTTTATTTAAATGTAAATGTAATCGTTAAAGATTGATTCGAATTTAACAATTGCTAAAAGTCGCTATATAAAATGCTTAACAACTACCAGTCAGTTTTTATCACTCAGTCTACCTACATAATAACAATTATTATTATTGTTTTAACTGCTCATAGTAATTTTCCTACAAGCATGCTCAATTGCTCATTCTTTCTTTATTTAATGCGAGTTACTTCCATTGCACTTTTTCATCCAGAGTGCTATAGTTAGAGCTGCACTACGAAGCACCTTTTATCCACCTGTTGGAAAAATTGCGAAGATTTGATCGGCCCTTTCGATGTCTCGAGACAACGGCGCATCAAGTGGTTTTGATTCGAGTTTTTTAGACAGCTTACACTCTTGAACGATCGACTTAACATTCTGATAACGGGAACCTATCGGTCGAATGGATGCTTAAATGTTTCCCATCCTTGAGATCATGGGTGTGTGCACTTAAAGCATGTAATATGTAGGCGCTCGTGTTTGACTGCGTGTGTGCGTGTCTCTGCATCCTGCTCTAGTTCTATGCGCAGAAAGCTTGAAAATAAGGCAAAGGAAAACTATGCATGTATTTCAAGAACTGAAGAACTGCCTAATCGTCACCAACTTAGAAGTTGTTAGTAATGAAGGAGAAATCCATAGCTCGTGATATTAGATTTTTAAATTGGTCAATCGTTCAATTATTCCCAGCTTAGAATTTCAGGCTTAATATTCTTTACAAATGATTTTACGTTTAGCAGCCAAAATTCTTTTCTAATAAACATAACGGCACACTGGGTCAGGAAGCACAGATGCTTGTTTAAGACCCATTTCCTCCTTCCTCTCCATGGCTATTAGTAATCGTTGCCTTTTGTTGGCGCATCAATTGCAGTCGGCGCGGATTTAATAATAACCTTCCAATATCTGGGATTTTTCCTTCCTAAGCCTTTACCAACACGCGGTCTTCCAAGGTGGTCACCCACAAAGTACTAACCGAGGTCGATGCAGGTTAACTTCAATAATTGACGCGCAACTAAACCAAGTGCGCTAATCCCGCCGTCTAAGACGTAGTTAAGAGTGAAAAGAATGATGGGCTTATAACGTTTGGTGTTGGTTATTTGACTGCATACCCCGATAGAAGTAGAATAGAATAGAATTAGAATTCTTGGAATTTAAATAGAATTTTGTTCTATAGTACTAGACACATATTTAGATGTATCTGCTTTTTGATAGTTTAGGATACAAACAATCATAACAATCTATCTAAATCTGCACGTGCAAAAAGTAATTAATATGAATTTATATAAATCTAGAATTATATCTATCATTAAAAAGCTAAATAATTTATAAATAATACGAAATAAATTATGTTAATAAATATAACTGGATGAGGTCGAAATCTACTAAAATGCTGAATTAAAACTAAACGAGATTTGACAGCTATAGGCCTGGCTTAGTTCTTTAATACGGATTTTATTACACATTAATTAGTGTCACATGCTGTCAAATGTAGCGTCGCTTCTACTCCCTGGGTTATTAAGTATAATGTTAAATTAGATTAAGCTAAATAAGTGTTTGATACATTAATGTCCTCGAAGCAACTTTCTCTAATTTAGTAATTTTTCTAGATAAATTCTTTCAATAGAAAAATAAAACTTTCGAAAAATTACATAAATTAGCTAAAGAAGCAAAAGCTGTCATGTAGTTTCATTTATATTTTGTAAAACTATAACTTTAGTTTCATAGAATATTTAAGATAACTGCATAACTAAATAATCTAAATTTAGTTAGTATTTACTTGTTAATAAAATTTCCAATTTCGTAATAATTGTAGGATATTATTATATAATATTGGATAGTTTAAATATCATCTTCGATAAATCAATCAACCAGAAATACAATAACTAATCAGTTCACCAATTAAATAAATAAATAAATAAACAAATAATTAATTAATTATATTGCAACTTAAATCGCTCTAAACATATTTAAAGTAAGCGTTTGTGAAAAAGCTTTATTGAATGGGTCCTTAATTGGGGCTCTTTTTGCATTTTCACTGCTATTGAATGTCTCAATAATAGCACAATGGTTGGAGGCTTCAGGTAATGTCATGAAGTTTTAAATGACAGACCCTGAGATGAGTGGAGCTCTCGTGGGTTCGATTCCCGGCCGCGCTGATTTGAAAGTAAAATCTTGGACATTCACTGGACTGGTTATATGGAAAATGGTCAAGATTGCCTGCAGTTTAAGCATGTGGTTTTAAAAGTGATAGATACTATATCAAAATAATTGATCATTTCACTAAAATTTGTGTTAGTACTATTATAATTCTTTCTATTTCTTCCATTCTGTTACTTCTAAGCTTGTATGGTTTTGAGATCTGTGTCTTTTTGTTTGGATGAATTGATCCACAGTGATTTGTGCTGTGCTGACGTACCTGACATCATCCTTGGATAAGGAAACGGACGTAAAACCTTTACTAGTAATATTGTTATTATTATTGTTATTGATGCCTGAGTAACAATGCCTGAAGTACAAACCATGCGAAAGACTCATAAGACCCATCTTGAAGATGTGCCTTATTTTGATTTTATGGTGCTCGATGTTATCATTGATGACAGCACCACTGTAAATGTTAATAATGTGGTTGTCAATGAAAACGTTATATCTATTTGTGTAGATAGTTAATTTATTACACATTTAGCACATTTTAAATTGTGTAAATAGGTTTTTAAACCTCTAAACTCTCAGGGTAGTTAAGCCCGAACATTATTGTATCAATGCGCCCACTGGTCTCAATCATAGCCTTTTCCTCTCTTTTCCTGTTTCTATATCCGCTCTCTCTACTGTCGCAAACCAACGTTCAAGATTTTCTCCTCTTTCAACATGGCGTCCTGAGTTTGGCATTGCTGGGAGTTAAGCGATACTGAGCGGTTATTGACTTCCTGTTTGTGATATAAGTCGATTCCTCTTATAGAAGTCCTAGCGCAAAACTTATTGCCAAACAGTTGCGCTAATAAAACTGGAATCTGAATCCCTGAACGTCTAGCACAGCCCGTACATCCAGCTCCGAATCCGTAATTAATTACCAACAGCGGCTCGCATCATCATCGGCGATAAACTTCTAAGAATTAAACTACAATTGCACTATTGACAAACTAGATTTCTGTTTTGCTTTTACGATCTATTGTTCGACCTCATGCGATTCAGTAATTTCTTTGAAACCAGGAGCGATAAAATGTGGGTAATCGTATATGTAATCCGAGAAACTGGGTTATAAAGAGGGAAATGGTTAGATTTAAATTTATCAATACTGATCGATGATTAGTGATTAACGTATGAGTCATTCGACTGCTTGTGATATTACATTAATAAGGTCTGTTATCTGAGTTTTCAAGGTAACTCTAAACACTCGAGCTACCGTCATAAAGATCAATTCGGGGGTTTTCAAAGTTTTCGCACCATAAATCCAAGTCATTGTCACAAGTAATAGTACCCAGTATCTTACTAAAATCTAATATCTTGCTATACAGTATCTTGCAAAATCCAAACAAATAAATCATACACATTTATAATATGCTGCTAACTCATAGTTTGATGAAAACTGCGTAAAACCACTTCAAACTTGCAACGAATTTTACTTGAAGGTGCAGAGTGACCGCTATTTTGTTGTGATTGGTTTAGTTCTTATAAATTACGTGATGAGTCAAACAGTAGACTGTGTAAAGGAATTTGTGTCTTTGACCAGCCATCAGTTGAGCACCTTGCTGATCGACTTGATCAATCAACTGAATTATTCATTTTAACATGAATCGTTTACAATGATCCGTAGCTGCAGCTTAGAATCCTTTATATATAATGATACACCCAGAGGTGGATATTTAATTACACAACAGGTGTACGGCCCGTCATGTCAAAGGGATACCTTTGAATTACTTTGATCATTTAATGCTTCTGAACAACTGGCCGACATTCACGAGGATTATTGTGGATAATGATAATATTGCTTTCAAACCTATAGTCTTACACATAATATGACGTTAAGTCTTATTTTCGTTTAATTCTAATACTGTCGATAAACATGTCTATATAGTATTCTACTTATAGATATAGTATAGTATATTAACTTTTTACATATACACAATAGAATAATTACTTAAACCTTTCAAGCCTATTGTAGACTCTTTCTCCACTCCCCCCCCCCTTTCTCTCTCTCTCGTTCTCTGTATTGTATTATACTTTATTTTATTTTGCTGCATTAATTATATTCTAGAGTTGTATTATTCAAACTGTATTTTACTAAGCTATTCTTCATTCGACTGTTTTTTTGATCACCGGACCGGCACTGTTTAGGATCTCTTATTTCTCTTCAGCACGTGTTTTTTTTCAGATCGTTTGTGGTGAATCGATCTGTAATGACATGTGATGGGGGGACGTCCCTGACATCATCCTTGTTTGAGGAAACGGACGTTAAACCTTTATTATTATTATTATTTCACTGTACGGAACCGTTCCACTGTATTTTTTTGTATTTTATTGTACTCGTAGTAATGTACTTCACAGTATTGTACTTCACAGTATTGTACTTTGGAGTGGTGTACTTTTCAGTGAGGATGCAGATGTTTAATTAAACGTTTCAGCTTCGCCATTTTTGCTCGTGTAAAGTTGTAAACGTGACGCTATGCACGTATTTACAGAATTTACTTTTTAGTTGCTGTTTGTAGTTTTTATTTTATGCAGACGCCACGTGTATTCCTTATACATGTACATAAATATTGTACATTAGGCTTTGAGTATGTCCATCTTCCAGAAAAACACTAGGGATTTCTTCAGGCTGGAGCTCTCATTGGTAGCAGCATAGCTAAGGAGTTTTAAATGCAAGATTGCATTTGATTAAAGGTGTTGATCTATTAAATCATTGAAGCTCCTCTCTCGGTCTATCACGTTTTGCTATAACCTACATAAGCGTAGTTCACATGCACTCTGTGATATGCATTAAGATCTGGCTAGCAAAATTTTCCGCAGAGGTTTTTTTCAACAGAAATATAACATTTGATTGAGCAACAAATGCAAGCATTCGCTGACCAGTTGGAGCTCATTAATTGGCAATGTTGGAGTAAATTAACAACAGCTAACACACTCTGGTGGTATGGCAGTATTGTTGAGGTGTCACGTAGATGTTCTGGCTTATGCTGTTGCTGATAGTTCATTTAGACGAATTTAGCTCTTTCTTCGCTAGCTATTTCTTATTCTAAAATTAGATAGAAAATTTTCATCTTAATACCTATTAACGTCATGGAGTAAATGATTCTGACTCAAAATTCTATCTATTGGTTATTCCTATATTTCGTTGGAATGTCTTAAAAATATGTTAGATACCTCCTAATGTAGATATGTGCCACATTTGTCTATATAAGCCCTTGCTGTGTTAATTTTTGTCCCTAATTGTTAGCTAACAATTATTTTCTAGGTATTGTACTTACTACTCAGTAAAATAAAATTAATACAATTTCAGCGTTGAAAAATCATTCATCTGATCTCTTTGATGTATGATTAACTTACATAGCTATATAACGACTAATAAAAACTATTTAAAGGCCGCTTATTCATTCGAAAAATGCCCTTGGATATTTATTTCAACAATGGAGGACGTATGCGAGAGTTTAGAGTCCGTTATGACTACTAATGATGATGTACTCTAGGAATTCCAGCTTATGCATTGAGTCGCATCTGGCAATCATACCGGATTATTCAACTAAACCAACGAATTATTCTGTTATAATCTTTATTATCGATTTGGACGAGACAAAAATAGTCAATACATTCTTGTTACTAATCTTGCATAATATTGTTACCTATACTCTTCGCATATACAAAGTTCGCCACTTACTCTCGCATTCTTTTTAAGTAAATCCAACTGTTCGTTGACCCATGTATCTCTCCTGCCACTTCTACAGAGGCCCTGAAGTCAGGATTTACTCTGATGGAGTACTGAGTGTCAGCCATATTTGGAATTTAACTTGATAATCAGCACTGATATCCTGACTGTAAACGGAAATGATGCTAGACATAAATAAAAGACCATAAAAAATCCGCTGGAACAATCAAAGGAGTTAAGGCAAACAGAATATTGTTTACATAGTAGTTTCTCATGTTTTGTGCGGGCTGTTCAGGAATAGATCAACCGCAACATGCAGTGAGGTGACTAAATAGAAACAGAGAGAATTAACTTGCTGATCATAGGAATGCTGTCACTGAAGGTTCTTACAAGATTCTAGTCAGGAATATGGACCTGTCACTTCTCAAAACATAAGAGAGAAACACCAATGAACACTCGTGTCGTTGGCCAAAAGCTAAAACTGGTAAAGCTAAGGTTAACGTCAGTTTCCTCACTCGAAAGCGATGTCAGTGACGAGCGAGCCCAGGATTTGAACCCCGCACATACTGATCCGCGGTCGAGTATCTTACCGACTTCGCCACTGGCTCCAGCCAAACACCAAATAAAAAGCGATCTGCTTGATCAACTACTATAAGCTGAATGAAATCATTTTTATGTTTCTTACATGTAAAAGTGGAAGCGTATTGTTTAGATTTCGCTCTGAAGCTTTTCAACACATATCCTTGACGACACCAGTGAAGATAACATCTTCGGTCAGGAACGGAATTGATCAATTCTTGCCACACGTATTTCATCAAAACCTTGATCTACAGTTGAGAAATTTTTTAACATTTGGCAATTCATCGTCACTTATTTAACAGGGACCGATCTTTCTTGTGAGAAATAGCTTAGAGTCTGCAACATTATTGCACTTAGTGCTTCTAGATTCGGATAAAGAATGTCCAAAACGGTGCAAATTCCAAAATCCCGAAAACCAGTTTAATAAAATAAATATAGAACTAAATAGATGTATAAGTATATAGATTCATCTAGGTGGTGGGTTCAAATTCTGGTATCAGTTAGTGTATGCCCTCGAAGTATAATTATTGTATATATTTAGGCATTTATACAACATTTATAAACGTAAGCATGCATACTGTATCTACGTATTCTGGTATTCATAGAGAAGATGAGTTTTATTGTAGCGTAAAATTATATGTTAACCAGATGTCTGCGTAATTACTTGCATGCTAAATATGTACAATATATTCGCCATTGAAATTATATAATAATTTTGTTGTCATTCACATTAATTATTATTTAATGTAGATTATACTTTAAATTAAGTAGACAATCATTTCTGGCATTATAATGTGAAACATGTTAATTAGAATCGAAGTAAACAACTATTTAATTCAGGGATGTTACTGATTATCGTCGTTATTATTCGTTATAATTTTTATCAATTTGTAGCGAAATGCTTCAATGACAAATGATGACAGCTGGGTTCCGGATCATAATGCTGCTTTGACACTCTGTGAAATTAAAATTGAGTGCAATTAGAAACGTCAATGCGTAGATTCTTATACTCACATCATTGCGTACAATTAATTGATGACAATAGCTTTCACTTAATTGCGGAGCTTCAGTGCAGAGTATGCGAATAGACAAATATAATGTCATTACAGTAGATATCAAAACTTTCCCAGGCTTATTGAATTTCCTTTCCTATAGCGACTGACATTGTTTAGACTGCTGTGGCCAAACATTTGTGACTTGTCGAAACTTTGTTAAATTACATTTATATCCTATTACGATGAGATACTACATTGTCGCTGATTAGAGGAAATACGTAGGCCTATAGAAATTATTTCAGAGTAATGTGTAATCTTGTCAAACGAGATTTGGCTTTTTAGCATTAAAAATTTTTGTCATGAATTATTAACACTCGATCCAGAACTGCATGCAACATACTGCTTGGCTTTTATTTCATGTATTTTAATTAAGTATACATATAGCGCTTCCTGACTCAGTGCTGTTATGTTTTGTTATGCTATTTTAATGAATTTGTGTAATGTACTATTTCGCTTTATCGCAACTCTACGTCCATATGTATACTCTGCCCTAAGTCAAACAGTAAACGCCCATTATGTCATTCATATTAATTATTAATTATTTAAGGTTGATTATACTTTAAATTAAGTATAGCCAATGTTTCAAACCAAAGCCAATCTCAACGTCAGTTTCGTGTCTAGAAGCATATAAGTGACAGGTTAACACCGAATTTAAATAATGAATCATCTATCCGCAGTCAGAAGCCTAACAGGATCCTGCCCTAGACTCAACTAGTGGGCTTGGTCGATTGCTGGTATATCGTTACTCTGTGATGGCTGCTGGCCTAGTGGTTAGAGTGCTTGTCTAATAGTTATACTTCCGGCCACGGTTCATAAAACTGCATTAAATTTTGTAACAATATGAAAACCTATTGGTATGCAACCGAAGATAGTGATCTCAAAAATAAGTTATGATTGGTCGAGAGTAGCTTTGTTGAACGCAAAGACCACGAGGGTCAGCCACAATCCTGACCAGGGTTAATCAATGAAGATATTTATCTATCGCACACGTGACTTTCAATCTGTCCACATATTCCGTCAATCACCCCTCCCCACCCCGCTCTCCCAATCATTCCTCCCCCCTACTCGCAGTCAGCACATCTTAATCTCATTCTCGGTCGTATTACGAGGAATTATCCCTCACCTCTGGGACTCTAAAGCGCCATTGAAAGTCTGCGCCCTCCCGCGGGGTCGTGTCTAAATTGCCCACAAATCACCAGGCCACGTCCCAACTTATACCCTGCCGCCTCTTCGTTGCCGTCGCAACTTAATTTCGTTATGGCGGACATAAATATAAATTTTTTACTAGCCAATGAACTCGATTCGACGGTATAATTGTCTTGAGCGGCAGCTGATGTCGGTAATGCGACGACAATTGCAATACATTTGTGAGTAATGCTGCTTGATAGTAACAGTTCTACACACGCAATACTATTATTTTAATTATACCGGCATGCAAAAGACTGATTGATTGTCGCTGCTGTTTTATATTGTTACTGGATACTAATGGTTATGGAATGTAATTGGCAGTTAATTTATGCACTAGTTCTATCCTTATTTTTAGTTAAAAAATCTCTTAGGGGCGTGTTCTCAAATTACTAATGATTACTAATACAACGAATAATTACTCCATTCTAATACTTTTGGTCATTTCAACAAGAAGTATACTTATAATTGAAAACAATTATAATTGTAATGATAACTTTAGCTTAGCATCCGTTTCCTGATCTAATAGAACCACATCAGACGACTCCTCTTTAAACCTGTTTATAAACTTATGCCGCTATAAAACTCATCTTAAACAAAATGAAGTCTGTATCAGCAACAGATAGACTTGTACGTAAGTATTAGGTTCAATTTAATCTTTTAGATGATTTGTATTAGCCCCAATAAAGAACTGCATTTGCCTGGCGGTTGATGCAGTTTTCGGATTCTGCTCCTGCAGTTTCTGTTTTAATGTAATGGTCAATTCTGCGTGACAGTGAAATGCTTCTTATCGAAGGCTGACATCTGGGAATATTCGAAGAGAATTTTGCTACTGGGCACTAGATTGCTTAGCCGCACAACTTCTTTTGTACAGATGCAAAAATGAATACATCAATTGTTCATTTATAGCATTCTAAAGGTTTCTTGGCTGCATTCTGTTTCTTACAATACATTGTTTTAAAATATCGTATCTTTTGTAGCAGATAAAAAAAATTCTGACACTTTGGAATTGTCTTATCCAACTTATATGTTTGAGTTTTGCGTTCTCTTTCGCTTTTTCATTCTTTCACTAGAGTTTATGCACGTAAATTCCAATTTGTAGTCTTCAAATGGTTACCATCGCTCGATATTTCATACGGTGATCTATCTCCCTCTACACTTCCCTCTTCCTCTTCTCCCCCCCCCCTCTCTCTCTCTCTCTCTCTCTCTCTCTCTCTCTTGCACCGCACATTCATTCAAGTTGAGTATTTTTAATTATCGCATTTATTTGGTAGATATACTAATATTAATTTAACTCATATATGTATATAGTTATATAGTGAATTTACTACAAATAACTGTTGTATTGAAAATTCATGAAACAATTTACTTAATAAGCAGAGAAGCAACCAAATCTTGAATGTACTTGATTAGAAATAGAATTATGCAATACTAATATTGATCAGCTCTTAACGGCCCACTTCTTTTAAATTAAACAGCACAATTGTGGTACTTACGGAGAAGTGAACCGAAGTAAGCTAAAATAATGTAGAATCTAAACGTACCTTTTGTTTTGTATTTCTATCAAATTACAAATAATTATGCACGATCCCTTGTTCGATGTGCGTGAATTTGCTCTTTCATATAGCTGCAAATGTAGTGAAAACTCAAAAATCTTTCAAACAAATGCCTTAAGCAATTACTCAAGTACAAATGTCATTCGATCCCGTTGATTAAGTTCCCTAACAGCAGTAATTCTTTTGATACTTAATTTTGTAATTTATTACTTTTAAAACGTTTAGTACAAAAAAAACGTTTAGTGACATTTCCTATTAATAATAATAGCTAATTTACAGGTCACCTTATTGCATTGATCAGGATGAAATTTTAATATCTTCATCGATGTCGCGATGTCATGAAATGATCTTTATTTTATTATTTTTGATTTGATAATTACAATAGTTATTAATTAAGAATTAAAGCAATTATATCATGAACTTTCAATAATTTAAACTCAACAATACCCCAATATCTATAGTGTTATCTACAACATAAACTGCTTGGATTTCATATTCTAGATCATATAGAAATGTTTTATTAATCAAGCAACTGAAATATCACGTAAACACTTTCTACTTACAAATTCATGTGAATTTGATGATTGTATTTTGATACCATATACTGGCATATATGATATATGTTATGTTAGTGAAGGCGTTATATGCCATGGACCTGCCTGTAGGCAGTGCTATAAGAGAGAGAGAGAGAGAGAGAGAGAGAGAGAGAGAGAGAGAGAAAGAGAGAGAAAGAGAGAGATAGAGAAAGATATTGACGTATAGCATCTAACGGAAAGCTAAAGCTTAATAAATAAAGTAGATGCATTGGATCTGCTTTTCGACTGAGCAACGGTCAGCTTGCTCTTAACTATTACAGTCTGATGATCTTATCTGTTGGCCATTTTAGTGATGCCGTCTCATTTTATCGAGCGCTATCCCATTTAGAAAAATTCACGCTTTGCTCGCATCAGCTATTCACGCCCGTCTCCTCGCTCCCAGTGCAATCAAACGTAAGTGTGAAGTTGGTATAATGACTGGGGGGAATCGAGCCGATTCACTGGCAAATATCTCACCATATCTACTCCAACGACTCTCCTGCGACCGTAGACCGGAAAAGTTTGGGATAAAGATGGAGCCTTACATGTCGAGACAAAGATACGGAATAAACATCAAGAAACGTGAATATAAATAACAAGAAATATTGAGATAATTAAAATGCTGTGCATGTGTGATCTCAGATGTAAAGAAAGACGATAAATACGTTTGTTGAAGGAAAACAACGGAATAGGCCTCACCGATTAAAGAACTGTGTGGATAGGAACTAATTCCTGTTTTATAATATTTATTAATGCATGCATGTTCTCTGATGATATCTTACTGTCAGAACATGGACCTTACAGTAGTTTGTCTTCCAATGTACACAGACGTATATATAAATTTCCATTCTGTATTAGTGCTGTTTATTCTTCAACGTCTTTGCTATCTCTTTTCACTATAACTCTTTTTGCTTTGGAACTTCTGTGTCTAAGTCGTCTGTGGAAGAAATTCACTCTTAAAAAATCATTCCGGGACATTGACTCTGCATCCAAACTTACTGTCCGTACGACTGTAATAAATGATGCGCATATTAAATGCTACTTTACTTGTCAAGAGAATATCGGCCTTTGCTCAGAAGAATTTTTCCCAAAAAATTAAGAGCTGAGTGTCTTTAAAATGCAGAAAATATGTTGCCGGTTATCGTTTGTGTAAGTACGGCGCGATTTAATAATTGTTTAATTTTGTTGAGTTAGGGTGAATTTAGTCATTAATGTTGGGATTTAGTGTAAGTACGGAAAGGTTAAATTTAAAAGCTTAGTTTGAAATTTATCTAAGCATGAGAAATAAATTTTATGAAACGACTAAAAATTTATCAATTGCAACATCAAATCTGTTATCGCCAACGAATCTGTTGTCAATGGGATTGAAAATATTAGAATGATGTGAGCAGTACTCTAGAGAACGTTTGCCGATCAAAATATGTTATCATATTTAATTCAGTGTAGTATCTAAATTACATTGTGGACTTTGGGTCGCACGGACGCATCTGCTCATTTCGTGATTGATATTGTCATGGATGACAGTAGCACTCTGCTGCTGTGTTTGATACTCGTCTCAACGACATCTTATCCATAGCCTTCCTAAATCCTGGTAGATGTTTTAGAGAAACGTTGTGGGCATTTTATATAGATGCCATGGCGTTGATATTGAGAGTGATAGTTCTGTGATAGGAAGTCATCAGTGGAGACTGAGGTGTGAGGATCCGCAATGACGCTATCCTGTGAATCCGTCGTCGAGAGAAATGACTTTCGCACTTTTCCAGGTCCGGAGTGGAATAATTGAACAGACCGATGAGATCTGAGAGTCTCTGGAGCTAATCCAGCGTCCAGCGTCCATCGTGCTGATTCCATAGATAAGAATCCTAAACTTTAATATGCGAATATAATGAGTTGTATTGTAGGGCACAGCTGCACACATTGTAAGCAAAATGTTAAATACATTTTTCACATCTTTTGTAGAATTTGTGAACAATCAATAAATCATAGGCAGTAAATAAGAACTTAAATAATAACTATAGTAATAGCAATTAGAGTGCTACAGTCATCAATGACAAAATCGAGCACCATTGAGCTATTTAAGCTAAATAGTACTCAATTCTTCTTTGTTGACTTTATACACTAATATAAGGAGCTATAGAATCAACTGCTAGCAAGGACCAGAAAGAATTTATTTCTAAATAAGTTAAAAATGTATTTCAATAATTTACTCAGAAATGCTGTTAATGAATCTAAAATGCATGATTGCTCCTTAATCTACTACTTAGCTGGCGGAAACGAATTTAATGCAAAGTTAATTTAAGACGGTATAGACGCACAAATAAACCATTGAATATGAAGCCAACAATAAGCCATTATCTTAGAAATTCGTAAGTAGTACATTCATTAGTATGATCAGGATATTTTTATTTATATATTTCTTCATTTGCTCTTATCGTTTAACAGTTTAAAGAATCTGCAGGATCCTGAGTTTATACTTTATAGCACTGAAAATTCATTTCAAAAGACATAAGCTTGCAAATATATATGTATTGCAAAAGTCAAAGACTACAGTAAGAATTGGTAGATTTATAGCCTTTGATATGAATTATATTTGTAAAATGTGGGGTTCCTTATATTAGTAAGCTTAGAAGCTGGTTGAATCATTTGTATCTTGAACCTGCCGGGCGTTAGAGAGAGAGAAAGAGAGAGAGAGAGGGGGTGAGGGAGAGATAGAGAAAGAGCTAGAGAGATAGATTGAGAGAGATAGATAGAGAGAGAAAGAAAGAGAGATAGTCTACTTATACTCCAACACTGTAATTTGATAAGCTGTGTTGATATTGTGAAACTCAATTTTTAGTACTTCGTTATTTTATTTAAAAAGCATCTGATATTCGCGATAACTGGTTACCAAACAAATTTTCCATTGCACTTAATTAGATTATATTGCTATTTATAATGATTCAATCCACATTCAGCTGTAACTGGTATCAATGGCATCAACTGAACGGATTAACGACGTCGCACGGCTAGTCATCTATGATACTAAATAATTCCCACGTTAAATAGAGATTAATGCCTATCTAACTTCATCGCCTTCTTTATGAGAACACCGATCATGACCTATGTATAGCACTTCTTTTATCTTCTGATGTATGAACTCTAATGAGTTTAATACGAGCATAAATCTCGTGTCATGCGTTTATTGAGTGCTGCATTAATGAAAGACAGAGCAGAGTGTTATATCAGTGGCACCGAACTAAATTATTATTCACTTACATATTGAATGATTATAGTGATTGTTATTAAATTTTTTACGACGTTACTAATTGATGCTTGTATTATTACTTGAATTTTTATTAAAGTGTTACATACCGTAGTGCATGGTACATTATTATTTGATGTTTCTATGGTGAAGAGTTTATGATTATCATGTTACTTAGTGGTTACTGATTAATTATTTTAATCGAAAATTAAGTACAGTTTTGTAAATATTAATGTTATAATTCGTTCTTATTCTAGAATCATGGTTTGTTATGCTTTCTTCTTTTTTTTATAAAATGTTACTTTTGAATCGAGGTTCTAGCATGAAAAATGGAAGTAAACCTTTTCATTATAATTATTATTATCATTAATATTATTCTTCGGCTCTTCTTATATTTCTTTATTATTTTTCATTTTTCTTCTTCTTATTATTATTATTATTATTATCATCATTATTGCTTTGATTGTTATTATTATTATTATTATTATTATTATTATCATTATCATTATTATTATTAGTGTGGTATTAGTAGTAGTATTATTGGTATAAGTATTATAAATATTATATATATATATATATATATATATATATTTAATTAAATAATTTATTATTGCTACTGTTATGATAATCACTTCTACTACTACTGAACTTAATGCTATCTTTTATTGCATAAAAGTTACCTAAATAGTATAATAAACAACTAATATAACTAAAATAAATTAATAAATGAATGAAACAAATGAGAAAATAAAATAAAAAAATACTAAAAAATTAAATTAATAATAAATTAATGAAGAACAAATTGAATTTTAAGAGGTTAAAATAAATAGTAAAATTTCATCTGTTAAATATTCGAAATAAAGTTGAAGCAATATTTTGTTGTAAATCATTATTTCTAATAAATATCAGTAATATTGTCAAAATAAAATTTTTGGACCAGGAAGAAATGTTAAATTTATAGCGATTAATTAAAAAAGTTAGGCAGCTATTCAATGTGGCATGATTGCTACTGCCTCACTGGCAGCTCAATTTGTCGGAATAAATAGTATAGTTGCCAGCAAAACGAAAACGGATTTGCAGAACCAGAAAATATATAATTCGGCCGATGATATCAACAGCTTAGAGCTATGCAACAAAATAGATGTAATTAATTTAGTTTTCTATAATTTATATATGAGTTATCCAAATGATGAAGCGGAAGCTAAAATAAAGTTTATTCAATGATTATATTTTATGCTTATTCATTCATGTGGTACAGCTTCATTAACTGAAGATGAACTATTTAATTTCGTTTAAAGTAAACACGCACTATAGTTATACGATCAACTATGGTGATATCTATCACTTTTAATACCACGTGTTTAAACCGTTAGGCAATTTAATTAATTTTCAGTATAACCAGTCCTGTGAATGTCCGAGATTTTGCACTCATATCAGCGCGGCTGGGACTCGAACCCACGAGAGTCGAGAGTTCAATTCACCTCAAGATCTGTCATTTAAAACTTCATGACGTTATCTACACCTCTAACCACTACGCTATTGAGACATTCTAGTTTAGCACTTCAGTCACCATGTGCTGCATTCCTCAGTGCATGACCATTGACCATCAAATCCTCTTTTCGTTGACCTCCATGAAATTATTGCAGATACGTATAAAGAAATCCTATCCACGGTATCTCTTATCGGTTTCCAGATAAGCTAAGTTCTAAAGACACAACTGTAAGGTGCTATTTGCGACAGAATTCATGATTTACGTTTCGGCATTTAATTAGTGCGTAGAGAAGAGATCGAATGTCATATAAGCTGCATGATTTGGCGAAAGCGTTGGAGATTTTCAAGTCAATTTTCAATTCATTCCTGGTCAACGCGATCAGCGCTGATCGTTTCTGCTAATAGGAGGCTTATTACTGAAACCTAAGGTGACTTGAAAGCGCTAGATAGACCATTAGTAACAGTACACTTGAGCCTGCGGATCTGCTAAGAGCTCTTAAAGCCAACTGACCTTAATCGTCTTTCTGCTGGATAACATCTTCACCTAGCCTGATTCTTAAACTGATTTATCTGCCGAAACACTATCCTGTCATTTATGGCTAAAATTTCGAGGCAAATGTATTCTAGTTTATTCAAAATATTCGCACTTCGTTTAGAGTATTTTCATTGAGATGCTGTCGTGGTCTCCCCTTTATAGCAGACAGTGTTTTTGTATCTTTTCATCAGATTTTCCATCTTATACTTGTGATAATTATTTTAAAATTATAATTATTAATTATTATTTATTATTACTAAATATTATTAATTCTAATTATTATTTCGTTTGTAAGATTATTATCCTATAAGTCAAAGTACTTTCGCAGCTTTTCTCACCATTTTTAAAACATTCCCTGAGCTTGATATCTGTGAATATATCTTTGTATTAAAATCGGTGATTCAAGTACCAATCTCTGAGGCATGTCGTCACATCTGTAAATGGTTTCGTTAGCTTTGATGTCGGCAATTTTATTTGCTGAAAAGGCTTGCAAAAAACTCACGCAGATTTTGTGTTATTAGAGGCGATTGATTCGAGATGAATCGAACCAGCAGCGGACGTGTTGAATCCATTAAATCTCTGGCGTATCAGTCGAATGAAGCGTCCGACCAGCCGAATTAAACACAGTTGTTTTCTATAAATATGTTAACCTATAGTCAGAGAAGATATGCTCGCTTTTTGCTCTCAGTTGCCCGTCAAGCAGTTTTATTACTGGGTAATGATCGAATGAAACGCGTTGCAGTAGATTATTCAATCCCATATGCCAGGCAATCCGTCCCGTTAAAAGGTTTCATTTTTACTCGTGTCATTTTCATTGCGCCTTGTGTCTAAATACCTGATTATTATAATTATTAAATCTTAATAGTTACAGTATTAAACATAAAAAACTTAAGCAAAAAAACATTTAAAATTATATGACTTTTTTGTGAAATTAGAGTACAATTTCTCAGTGATCGTTGTCTTCAAATTTAGGTGAATAAGAAAAATACTTTAAGCTTCAAACCAATGACTAATTTATACTATTAATGGAATTTATGAGTAATGACTCACTATTAACTGAAAATATCTTCTCCAATTTTGATACTGTTTCACATTTTAGTCGTCACATAAAATAATCAAAGCAGGCTTACACATATATCGCTATCTTTCTCTTACGTAAGTATTAAAATCTAATTTAACGCAAGTCTCATAAAAACATATGATACTAATTAATCTTCTCGATCTGAATGAGCATACTGTCGATCAACTTAGACGGCAGCCCGCTCCGTCTGTCTAATTATAATCTTCAACTTAATTTTAATCGACCAATGCATTTTACGTCTCTGTAGTTGAAAATTAACTAATTTAGAAATATGAGGCCTGTGAAAACAGCTGCAGAGATAAGCGAAATTACAATTTTATTCCAGCTTCTAATCCTAATCGAATCATTGATAATGGATCGCAGATGTTGCCTTGTGCCTGATGGATGCACTTGTTGTTGATTGAGGTTAGATCATACAAAAATTATCTTCAATTGGAAGAAAGGTTAAGGTTTTGTATTTTCTTTATTCTCCGATGGCATAAATAAATCAATTCGGGTTTTCAGTTCAAGAAACATGTCACAGATCAAACGATTCAAAATAGAGCTAGTAAGAGCTTAAAAAATCAGGAATTTAAGATACCTATTTTCTTTGTGCATAGTATGCTGAAGAAATATCACTATTGCTGTTGACTCTATTCAATTATGAATCATTATTATGTTGATTATTTGATTATTACAATTTTTAATTCAATCAGGAATTCAATTATGATCATGAAAACTCATTATATAATTGTAGCGTTGTTAAGTGGCCTAATTGGTCAACCTAAAATTTTAGATAATTCTTTTCCAAACCTATGTCAAATTATTCCTCTGCTAACTACGTTGTATATTTGCTTATATATATATATATATATATATATATATATATATATATATATATATATATATATAAACTGAAATAATACATGTAAATGATGTAACACTAACATCAGTTTTTAATTTGTATGCTCAATACAATATACATGTATATAATATGAGTGACATGGATGTACTCGATATATAAGACGGTTCCAAGATTTGAACTTAGTCAAATAATCATATAATCTTAGCCAGTAAATTTTATTACAGTTAATTTTTATTTATAATTTATTTCATTGATTGTTACATACAGTATTTCGTTCTGCGACTTGTATTTAGTGCGATTCAACCGCTTCAGTTTATGTGGTTTTGGTTGCAGCTCAATTGAACTGCAATCATTCGTTCAGCTTATAAATATATCAGAATCTTTTCCAGTCTCTCCAGACAGGCGTCAGTCGCTATATCAACGCATTGAAAATGATAGACCTTCATCTCTTCATTTCGTAATACAGGAAATCATTGATGATGACGGAGATGGTGTTGATGATGCGTGTGTTTATAAGAATTGCGATGCATGCTGGTGGCGCGAGCGTGCAGTTTCTTTTTAAGAAACTTTCGCTGCAGCGTTCACACCTTAGCGCTCTGCTCAATTCTGACAATATCTTGTAGAATAACAAATTTGAAATCTGAGTGATATTCATAGTGTAAATATTGTGATGAAAAAGTCTTTGTGTTAATGAAAATCACAATTTCGAACATTGTTGCTATAGTTTAGCTTAAGGTATGTATCGTTCTAGTTGATAATTATGTACTAGTATGCATTAATCTAGTTGATTGTCCTAATTTGGAACTGAGGAACATCATACTAATAAATCTATTCGTTGAGTTATCTTGTTTATAACTAATGGAAACTAATTTAAACTCTTAGAATAAGAGTTTAAATAGTTTCATTTGCTTATATTCTAATCAATTACAAGCAGCCTGCGCAGATGTCTTACGCGAATCACTTCGTTATCGATACATTTTAATTTAGCGTCAGTCGGTGATTTCACGCTATTCCGATGCATTGACTAAATTCTTGAGTTTATTGATACCGGACAATCAACAGTGAATGTATACAGAGCAGCTCTGCTCTCGCTCTAATTACAATAGATGGCATTTCCCGCATTACGAGGCTTGTGCTTTAGCGAAAGATGTTCTGCCGAAATTGGATCCGTATGAAGTTAGGACCCCTTGTGTATCCGTCCTACATAAGCTTGCAATTCCGAAATGTGAATGTACAGTATGTAGTGCTTTAAGAATATTTTAGGCTCCTGATGTCTCCTTCGGGAGTAAATGAACGCTAAACTGTAATTGAGAATTGCCGATGATGTTTTACAGACTTTAGAAAGTTTTATTGTAAAAATGGCCATATGGTACTGCAGCTGCAGTTGAAGAAATATTTGCTTAATATTAAATTCTTTCAAACAACAACAGTTGTTCAATTACTTGACCTTCTAGAACTGAGCTAGCCAGCTTCATATAATTCTGCGGAGAATCGCAAATTACGGTTTGAAATTACTTCCAATATTCTTTAGCTCCAAATATTATTCACGGGTCGATTCCTATTGATTTCTTTTCGTTTCGATGTCAATATGAGGCATGGGATGGAGAGTTCATAGAGAAGATAATAGTTTTACTGGGTTGTTTTTTTGTTACTACTCGTCGTTTTTGGTGATAAAATTGTTGACATTAGTAATTTCGTGTAAAAAATGTAATGAAGAATTTATATTAGAATGGAGTTAGAAATTTTACAGCCAGTAAAATTGAGGCCTTTTCTAGGCAAGGGAGTTGAGTTATTTATTACTCCTGGAATTTCCTTCAAGAGAAATTTGCTGTCAATTAGTTTCTTGGGTTTCTCACAGGTCTGCTAGAGCAGAGTTTATAAATTTGAACGTAAAATTTGCACCTTGATATCGTAGTCTATTAAAATGCTCAATGTATACTATTGGCTCTGCTATTGGTAACTACTAAAATTTTGTACTCAGCTAGGGACATCCCAAACATTGTGCTATAGTTTAGGGTGTCAATACCTCATTAACTAATGTATTGATGGATTGATTAATTAATTCAGTCGGATGATCTGCACAAAAAATTGATGTTCTAAATGTGTATTAAGAATGCAATACAATACAATTGGTACAATTGGTTAATACAATTGATTAGAATGTATTTTTAAAATATACATTTAATGATAGAGTTTAGCATTAACTTATTTGTCTAATATTACATCAGGCACTTATCTGACAGCACGCTAAGCTTTCTCATATACATCAACGTAAATTCTAGAAATTTGTATTTAGAAGTCAAATCTTTCAACGATTCTATTTTAGGAATGAAGTAAATTCTACTATTCATGAATATCCATAATTTTTACTTTGCTCGAATCAGAATATATAATAAACTTAATTACTTCTTTTGCGGTTCTCAAATTCTCCTTGCTAAAATGTTGTCAATTGCAGCATGCAAAGGGATGAAAACGTCACAACTCGTACAAAATGATCCTCATGCCATCCCCTAGTAGATAGAATCTACATTACATTATACATGTATATCTGCATGATAAGTATATATTTATACAGTATATGGTTTTTTATTTTACTTTCTACTTGCGTATACTGTATGTACGCACATATGCATTTTATCGCAATTTGTCGATTCATAATAATCTCTTACTATGAAGTTCCTCTGTGCAGCGACGTTTTCTCAAAGAGCCGAACAACATATTCAGCCGAATTATTTATGTACTTGTGAACAATATCATTACAACTTTAATAAGACTTTATGTGACAACGGTACCTCTGTCCAGATATAGCTAGGCTCGTCTCTATACTTCTTGATTCTATTTCTTTGATTGAACATTCAGTCGACCGTTCGGACTGGACGGTAGGATAATTCGCCTAACAAAAATTTATGCGTCTTCTCCGCCCCATTAATGCTCCGAGTCGACGCAAGGAATTCGATTCCAGTGTCGCTCGCAATTAGAACTGCATATTACGGGAGCGACGTTGAATATGAAGAAGTTAACGAGTTAGTCTCCGGTGCTGGTAACAGACCGTTATTCGGACAGGGACTCCCTTGAGGAAGAGGCTGGACCGGCTGTAGAATAAGCATCAGTTCCTGTATAGGAGTCCCTTGGGATCAACCCGACTTAACGGGAGGGTGTTGACAGGACCTTGCGTTTAATTTTGTTTTATCTGTATTTTATTCAGAGGACAATGAGATCGGCTTTCTTGGCAAAACTGTGAATATTTGATGACCGACAGAACAGATTTCTGCGAGTTGTCGCGTTTGAATGCGAATTATTTCGCTTCTTGTCTCTGTTACTGTTATTCGACTTGGCGACGATGGAATAAGCACAGTTTATCCGAGCTTAGATATCAGATATGCTATGTTATTTTTGCATGGGCATGTACATGTAATTTGTAAATACGAACAGTTTATTGGCAAAGTTTCTACCATACTTAATCACTGAGTTCTATAAGCACTACTTTTGCCGGTGTTAAAGTGATACAACTAGAGACTTTCCTGACATTGCCCTATGGCTAGGAACCGGACGTTAAATTCTTATTGATTGATTGATACAAAATCAAGTTTTAATATTAAAATTATGTATTTGCATAGGAACCCCGGTAAACCGAATACCCATCATGGCCAAGCAGACCCTAGACCTCTATGAGCTGTTCCGCCTGGTAGTCTCTAAGGGAGGTTTGGTGGAGGTTATCAACAAGAAGCTCTGGAGAGAAATCACAAAGGGTCTAAATCTTCCATCTTCCATAACCAGCGCAGCATTCACATTGCGCACTCAGTTAGTGATATTTATTTTTACTATTATTTACCTACTATTAAGATATATATATATATATAATATATATATATATATATATATATATATAATATCTCTTCTCTTTCTTCAGTGCACTGTCAAGTGGCAGGTTCAAGGTACATATTCGTACTCAAAGCCTGCTTTCTCGCTCCATAAGAGCACTCCTTAGATCAACAAGTTAATCCCTTTACAAAGTCTGTGCCTTATCCATACCATATGTAGCCTATAGCTTAGGAAAAATATGGCTTCTGAGGTGGTTTCCCGTTGCCTTCCTCAGATATACATATACATATAATATATATGTAGGTATAATATATATTGGCCTATATATATAATAAATATATATAGTGTTCTGCCAAGTGGCAGGTCCGAGATATATATTCCTACTCACATGTTTCTTCATGCTTCTTAAAGAGCATGGAGAGCATTTAATTGATTAATGAGTTAATCTATTCGCAAAAGGCAAAGCTTTATCCATAGCGAGAAAGTTATGTGATAAATTGCACTCTGTTAATATTTAATGCACTCTGAAAGCATCTCAACAGAAAGGAAATGAAACATTTACAATTTAAAAGCTACTATAAATTACAAATGCTAATGATTTATGACACCTTTCTAAATATTATTGCTTTCTTACTTAGTATTGCGCAATAATGTTACACAGAAGTTCATTTTTGCGCCTGATTTCCATTTCTAAATAATGATCCAAATAGTTTCTACTTATAAGCTTATAATATTTAAATAGCTTCTTCATTTGTTAAAGGAAAGAATCTAGAACAAAATATAAAAATAGTGGCACTAGTTATACAAAATTTCAGTATTTTGTAGACACAAAATAAACTTGATACCATTACTTGTCTTCTATAGATATCATCGTGCTGGTGCATTGGTGCATTGTAAGCACAGGTTAACAATCTATTGGTTGAGATTAACTCAATGAATTTACGATGATCCTTGGAGACTTGGAATCTACGATCAATTATACAGCGATTTGCTGACGCTAATCCTCGCAAAGTCTCTAATTCAACTTCTTATTCCCTTCCTCCCCTTTTTTATCTTCTCGTCATCATCAAGATCATCATCTTCATCATCAGCATCAACTTCGTAATCATCATCATCACTGTCATTTTCTTCTTTGTCTTCTTCATACTCCTCTATCACTGAATTAGCCTCGTTGTGAAGGAAAGTAAAGAGAGAAATTATGGACAGATTTGTTAAATAGATAAGGAAATAAATAAATAAATAATAAATAATAAATAATGTTAGCATTAGATTTCTCTCTCTAGTGCTCCACCTTATGGTGGGTCCAAAGCACCTAGTTCTATTCAAACTCGTCTGCCATGCTTCAAGTAGAGAACTTCATCAATCGACAAGTTAATACATTCACAAAAAGTGTCTTATCAAACTTCAAATAGCCTATATCTTGGCCTTCTGAGATTGTTACCCATTGCCTTCTGCAATTATTGCTTATTTGCTTCGTAAGCCAAGTACTATATGCGGTTAGTTTAATTTTGATTGGCCTAGACCCAGCATGGAAAATGTAATCACTCATTATAGTGAAATGATCAACTATGTCGATATCTACCCCCACGTTATTAGAACACGGTGGAATATTACAAAATAATTATAATCAGCCAAACAGGATTTTTTCCTGGAGTCCTTTAAGACCGAGCACTCAGTGGAACTAATCATTTAGATTTAATGGACTGACCGGGATGAGGAGGGGCGGATGAGAGTTGATTGAGCGTGGAGGGGCGGGGAATCCTGGGCGGCACTGGCAGGTTAGCTCCCTACCGCCCCTTTCCTGTCCCTCGAATCCTGCGAATTTCTTGGCTTCTGCTGCTGATAGAATTGTTGTCAGTGCTGATATAAAACTATGATCATCCTTGAGCTGATACTTGTGAAACTCGAAGGATTTTTGTTTTATTAGAAATCAAACATCGGAATAAAATTTTCAAAAATTGAATGTAAGTTGAATTGTTGAATTAAGTCGAATTGAATAATAATAAAAAATAAAAATAATGATAATAATAATAATAATAAAATAATGATAATAATAATAATAATAATAAAATAATAATAATAATAATTATTATTATTTGCATATACACACAAGGAAACTTGCATTAATATTTACCAGAAGAAGTTAAAATTATAAGATTTAAAGAAGCTAATAATAAACACTGAATAATGTGCATTTTATTTGAATGCATTTCATTGTATTTGATTGTATATCACTACATTTAATTGCATATCATGGTATTTTATTGCATTTAATTGCATCTAATAGTATTAGAATGCATTTAATCGTATTTGATTGCATTTCATTGTATTTAATTGCATTTCATAATATTTCATTCTATAAATGTATTTCATTGCATTGCATTATATTCGATTGTATTTTATAGTATTTGATCGCATTTCATTATATCTGATTGTAGTTCATTGTATTTGAGTGCATTTTGTTGTATTTTATTTCATTTCACTATATCTGATTGCATTTCATTGCATGTAATTGCATTACACAGTATATCATTGCATTAAATTGAGTTTCATTGCATTTCATAGTATTTGATTGCATTTTGTTACATCTAATTACATTTCATTGTATTTCCTTGTATTTCATTGTATTTAATTACATTTCATTGTATTTCCTTGTATTTCATTGTATTTCATTCACTGCTCAGGTACATGAAGTACCTGTACCCGTACGAATGCGAGAAGCTCAAGTTGAGTTCTCTCGCTGAACTACAGTCCGCCATCGACGGGAACAGGCGAGAAGGGAGGAGACCCGGCTACGGGTACGACTTCTCCCCCATGCCCACAATGATGTCGACCCCGCCGACCCCACACATGAACGGGTCGGGTGGACTCAGACCCCTTAACCCCAGCAGGTCCTCGACGGGTAAGTTTTACCATAACTTGCGGGCATGGATGAGTAAAATTACATCGAAGAAAAGATTGGCAATGAAAAAAGGAAAGATTTGATGCGGATGAATTATATGCTTAATAAATAGTCTTCTCTCATCATAATCATCATTTTCCCTAGAATCCCAGTTTAACCAGGGTCGGGATACGAATAGACCTTCTGTAATCCTCTTTGACCCACATCAATCACAATATATCGAAACCGTTCCATTCGTTTTAAATTTTCTTTTATTTTCGTTTAATAAAATTTAATAGTCTTCTTTGTTTGACAAATAATTTATTCTGTAGCTAATGCGCTGCGTAGTGTTTATATTTTGACAGAATAGTGAACTGATTGATTGTTTGATTGATTAATGATTTAGTGATTGAGTTTTTGATATTTTATTTATTGACTACTTCGGAACTGAATGTTAATGGTTTCTTAGTAATTTGCTGAGTTTAGGATAAAATTTTGTTTTAAATATTATTAAATTGATATAAAAACATGCGAGTATTATATAAAAGGTAGACATCATTTTTACTCTCTCTCTCTCTCTCTCTCTCTTTAGTGTTTTACCTTGAGGCAGGTCCAAGGTACGTAGTCCTACTTACATCTTTAGCACTATGATATATTTTATTAGTATTCTCAGCCTGTCAGTAGATTACGAAATATTTTGAAGAAGCTTTAGAAAATTTCAAGTTACATTTATATTGAAACCATGTCAGACTTTTCTTATGAATATGTCAACAATCATGCAGAAGTTTTCATGTTTTCACATCAAAGCTCACCTGTTTTAAATGATTGCGAAAATTCAAATACTGCGTCACTGTTTGGATTAGACGTTCTTTTCTCAGTATCAAAAACGTTTTACATGAATAGAGTCACTTTTTAATTCCGCGTTGTGTCCGGGCCATTGAAGTAGGACATGGACACAACACGAGAATACATCTGTCGAACACTTTACGTGTCGTAGGAGGTGGCTAAGCAAGCGGTAAGGAAGGCAACGAGAAACTTCATGATAAGTTATATTATTCCCCAACACATTAAAGTTTGGTTAAGGCTTAATAATTTTTGATAACGGATCAACTTGTTGATGGGCGATTGAGTTCTTCATTATACTTTTCTTTTTTTATGTTTTCTTTATACTTTTTGTTAAAGTTCGAAAAAGTAGTTCTACCATAGTTCAGATATTAACATTGAGTTGTCTCGCATCTTTCGTAGGAGGCGTTAGCGATCTATTTAATCTGTGGTGAAGTGTAAACACGCTTTATTCTCTATTACATTGGATCAAGGCTGAGGCACATGCCAGGTCGGAAGTTATTGGGCAGCTGATGATCATTAATAACTCGACAGAATGATCTGAGGGTATAAACAGTGATTCATTATTAAACGTCAGTCGAATGGGATTCATATCTATATTAGCTTCTTCCTTCAACAGAAACTATAATCACAAAGCTCTTGATGAGTTAAAATTGATTTATTATCTTTCCCGTCTATTAATTAATTTAACGGTGAATGTTTCCAATAAATAATGAGAAGTGAATCAGCAAAAAACCGCGAATAATTTTTATAATGTCCTCTGTTGCAGAGTTTGTTTAGGCCTGCAATAAACTATATGTTCGTCTATAATTTCTCGTGACCTACGCACGTGTTTAGAGAGTTACCTTGCTTAAGTGTTAGTTATTGTGCTAGTTCTTTGGTTTTCTTATATTTTTCGTTTATCTATATCTGTCATATTCACTTCAGGTTATATTCGTTATTTTATTTGCCTTCCTTGCTTATACATGGCCGATGCCATTTTATAATATATTTGAAAGTTTAAATGGATTTGAGAATAATCTTCTAATAGATTATTAATATAGATTAATATATATTAATAGATTAGACTAATTAATTATTGATGACGACTGATCTGAGATCTGAAAACCAAACCTTACGAATCTAATTTTGCGTGCAGTACATTGCACTTTCTTTCGTGGAAAACATCTACTTCATCATCTTCTTCTCTTGAATCCCAGTTTAATAATGGTCAGGATTAGAACATCTTGTAGCAATTTCTGGAACATATATAGGCCCTCACCAACCGAATGTCTTATCGACTTTTTCAACCCGTGCAGTCAACTTTTGGTCTATCCTTCACACTCAATATGAGTAAAGGGAAAATATAAGAGTATATCATCATTTGATGAGCTTCGATTTTATATTTTATTCAAACAATTATTGTTTAAATATTATCTATTTGATTACCAACATGTATAAAGTATTAATATCCCGCAAGCGATAGAGCGGGCCTACATAAAGAATGCAATGTAAAAATAGTTGTTTCACATTTTTGTTAGATTTCCTCAATGAAATGTAGTTTTTAATATTGCTCGATACTTAGTTTCTCGGACCCGTATTGTGTCCAGGCAACTGAAGAATAGACCAACCGTAAACTGTACGTATTGCAGGAGGCGACTAAGAGAGAACTGAGGACGAATACTGGAAGCCACCTCAGAAGCCATATTATTTTTAAGCTATAGGCTATTTTAAAATTTGGATAATGCTGATAGCCTTTTGTGCAGGACTTAAATCGTTAATCGATGAGAGTAACCAGCCTCTACTTTAAATGACATTCATTCTATTACTTTCTTATTAGTATATTTTTGATTTTTGGCGGGTAATTAATTAATTAATATAGGATAGTTTACAATTATTCACAGAATCACAATTATATATATATATATATATATATATATATATATATATATATAGACACTTGTCACCCATACATGTATATAACTGTATATATTAATTTATAACACTGAAGATTTTCCGGTTATTCCTGGTAAGCTTGTAGTATGCCAAGTATGTCATAGGTTTTCGTTATGACAGTTTTCATTTAATGGAATGATGATTTATGCCACATGGTTGGTGGATCATATGTCAGTTTAATAATCGTTAAACCAAAATGGCCGTCACTCCCTCTAAACGCCATCTTGTCACTCCCTCTTCATTTCCGGTTACGTTTTATTGATTCTGCATTTTTCTCTATTTTCTCCCCGAGTGTAGTATTCGTATCTTCACTTATATGGGTATATCAAAGCTAGTGATTTTTCGTAATTAGTTCTTTACCGATACTATTCTATAGCTCTATGTCTACGTAATAGTTAAATTTTGATCTGCTCAACTACTATAATCAATTGTAATTTATGTTCCTATCCCCTGTATAGTAATTAACGTCCCTGACATCATCCTTATATGAGGAAACGGACATTAAACCTTTATTATTATTATTATTATTAATCTTTGTTTCATCAAATTTATGAGAATAGAAACTTACAAAATCTAACTCTTAGAGAAAATCAACATAAGCATAAAATACATACCTTCAAACGATGAAAGTATATATTTATAAATCAGTCATCAAGTTAGAGATACATGTAGGCCTACTATCATACATCGTAAGGCATTGATCTATATTATAAGGCAGTGTCAGTTAAAACAATTCCAAAACTTACATCGGATACAGGTCATTGTATGATACCGTGGTCTGCTTATTGATTCCGAAATCATTCGTTAAACTTGGCTTTAGCTTTCTGAAAGATATATTCACTTAGATCTATGTAATACTAGGCAATGCATACTCACAGTCTATATGTACAAAATAGTTTTGATAAATAATATGTACAAAGAGTTTTGCAAACATAGTGTATATATATATATATATATATATCACCGAAAACTGTCCATGTTCCTTAAGAGCCATCTAACGTATATATACGAAGTCTTACCATGCATGCTACTGGAAGCACTATGAAAATGTAGCTCCACATATCTATACTGTAAATATGCATGCAAGCCTATACAATAGGCTATATTAAAACCTCTATAGCAGTATATCAGCTTTTATAACAGTATATTAATGCTACACCAAACATAATTAACGTACATATATAATGTACTCAGTTTATACTGTATAAAGAAGAAATATGTTGCTAAAATTTTAACTTGTGTTTATAACTACATGGGCTTGAAATGTTATAAGAATTTACTGACACGTACGTCTTTAGTAATGCTAGTGATAAGTTGAGATCGGTGAGGAAACGGCTGTGCTTTGACACGATACAATCCATCATCAGCGGATACTGAAAGAATTCTGTGGAATCATACGCGCAATTGAGATCAACCAGAGGAAAAACTCTGATGGAAGAGCACTAGAGAATGAGATTAAGTAAGATGTAAGAGTATTTATCGTCCTTTTCGTCATATGAAGATTGTTTCGAGAAGAGATCATGGAAATCTATCTGAACTACCTAACGATATTAAAATTAACTATAGATATTTACAGAGACTGAACAACAGAGAGACAGAGAGACAGAGAAAGAGAGAGAGAGAAGTGCAATATGGAAAAACAGTCTAAATCTAACACATTCACGTACAGACAGTCAGAGAGTAAGAGATAGATAGATAGATAGATAGATAGATAGATAGATAGATAGATAGATAGATAGAGAGAGAGAGAGAGAGAGAGAGAGAGAGAGATAGAGTAGAGAGCATACATGTTAGTAGTATCTAATCCGGGATTACACTACCACCTGGTACTTCTGGAGCGACACCCCTTTTTATAGCGATTTATTTACTATTTTTGTCTCGCTCTCTCCCCGTTCGCTCGCCAAAAATACTAAATAAAACTCTATAAAAAATCGCTCCAGAAAGTACCATGTAGTAGTGTAATCCCGGATTAGATACTACTAATAATAATATTTATTATTTATATTGTATCGAAACTATAGCAACATCTATTTATAATATCAACCCTCTAGAATACAATAGGTCTAATATGGATACCATCATCCATTACAACTCCTTTTGTATATAAAGGAGATAACCCTACTTTATTCTGTTCATATGTTTTCATCTCTTTCTTATCAAACCGAAACCCCTTATTAACACCATTAATAATCTCACTATTAAACAAGCATTGTATATATTTATCTTTATTTATAATACTACTATTATAAGTACGATTCTTCTGTATATCTTTTGATGATGCTTTTATATTTATAGATATTCTCTTTTGCATATTAATCAATAAAATGATTGCAGACACTATATTTAGCCACACTGCAGACTGTGATATTTCGCTTATGGCATACAGAAGACTCAACATAGTCAAAGTATATTGTCAAGGGACACTGACATTCTACTTATTACAGAAAAAGATTCCGATATAGAATTCGAAATATGAGTACTAATTCATTAGCTGAAAGTCCTACTGATAAATTTACACTTACTGTAGATGAAAGAAATAATAACAAATATCCTCTAATTGAAGGTCATAAAATAGCTAAAACCTTTAAAATGCTTAACTAAAACCTATAAAGTAAAATATAGCTCTTTTACAATGGTGTTTTACTGTCTTTCAAAATGTGTTAAAATTATTTTGATTTTAATATAGAATGAAACTATGATTACTGCCTCTCTACATTGTCACTCAGGTGCTCCGTCACGAAAGTTTGCAGTTGCGGACATCATGTTACCTAAATACATATACATCTGAGAACAGAACCGAATTCTCTTATTATTATTTTCCACAGCTTGTCGATCAAGTTCACTGATTTTTGCGTCTCGTTCATCATTTGAAGAGCAAAGTTCACTGATTTTTGCGTCTCGTTTTTTATTTGCTTCTTCTTGAGCTCGTTGTTCTTCGTTTATTCTTTGCAGAATAGCCTCCCATATCGGGATATTCTCACAAGGAAATTTTTCCTCCTTCTCATTAAAATAAGTACACTTGTGTGTATGAATATCTTGCACTCCTTCCATATTTCAGTTTCAGCCTGTAATAAAAAAATACGGTCTGAATTATTTTCTTTTATATAATTTCAATTTTTATTAAATATCTTTATACATCTTTGATGGATCAGGATTACATCCTGTAAAATCTTTCTTATATTAAAGTCACTTGAACAGATGTGTAATTTACTAACTCAAAACTTTAAAGAAATTTAATATCAAAATATACTTACCTTTCGTAATGATAAGTCCGATTTCAATCGAGTACAAATGATAAATGCAGAACGTTGCTGAAACTGCGAAGTATCACGAGTATTGTTTATAGCAACAACTATGACAACAGTAAACATTCTACGCTTCAGTCATGCGAATCGATACATCCGTAACGATCTTTATGGCAAGTCTGGACAAGTATTCTTTACCAAAACAATGTTCAGAATTTTAGCTAGGTCTATATTATACTAAGCCTATAATTAATATGGATTAATACGAAGTCTATCAAATCGGGTTCTTCGGTCCTCTTCTTTACTGTTTCGTTTTTCATCTTCTCTTTCTACGGCTGCTGCTGCGTCTCTTCGTTTTTGTTCTTCCTTGAGAACCTCGATTAAGCACATTAAGCTATCGATTCCACTTTGAGCTTGCGAAATTTCATCCAAAACTTGTACATTTCTGATATTATTTATAGTCGCTGTAATATTCGGCTCATTAATGTATTTACTATTTCGCAAACAATGCCTTAATCTTCGCATTGCTAATCCTATACGTTCACATATTCCATCGAGCTTCTTTCTGCTATTCATAGACATTCTCCAATTACAGCAAACTGTGTCAACTTTTACGATAAACTATGTCAAGTTTTCTAAACAAACGAAAAGATAGGTCAAATTTTCAAAACAAACGAAAAACTATGTCAAATTTTCAATACTTCATTGGCTGATATATATATAGAATAGAATGTGATGTAAATAATTTAGCCGGTGACGGTATATGATAGGGCCATGTGTTTCTAATTTATCAATAAGCGTTTACATTACATGTACAACTGCACCAGGAAGTTTTTATTTGGCGACTAATCTAATAGTTTTTCTCTATATATTTGTCTTATACATATTTGTTACTGGTATCCACTCATTAAACTTATCACTATAGCCCATCCATTTAACTAAACCATGTTCAACACCATCTATTATTTTCTTTCGTAACACTTTCTCAATTCTATATATTTCTTGCTTAGTCTTTTGTAATTCTTGTTCATAAAAACTACCCTCTAATACCTCATCCCTTGTATCTTTTAAAACATAAGTTACAGGCCTTGTTAATTTTACTTCATGTATAGCATATACAGCTTCAGACCAATTAGGTAAATATCCTTTCTCGAAGACGCCCTTTATTCGGCTAATCCTTACTTTATCTCCAACTTTAAACTTAGGTTTCTTAAGTTTTTCTGGTGTAGGCCTAACCATATCTATGCTATCAACTAATTTACTACATTTACCTGGAGTCATACCTGTAGTGCTATGAACAGTATTATTATACTCAGTAATTAACCTATTTAGCATATCAACCCAGTTTCTAGTATTTTCAGCTGTAAATCTTTTCCACATCTTTTCCTTTAACGTCCTATTAAACCGTTCAACTACACATGATTTATGCTCTCCATAAGTAGAATATCTATTAATGTTATTTTCCTGTAGCCACTGATCCATATTTTTATTATAAAATTCTTTACCTTGATCCACCCATATATGCCTAGGTCTCCTACCCGAATCCTTCACTATAGTTTTAAATGCTTCAGTCACTGTTTCACCTTTCTTATCTTTCAAAGGTACACTCCATACATATTTTGAATATACGTCAATAACATTTAACATGTATTTATAACCTTTATTCACCTTACTCCATTCCTGCATATCGACTAAATCTGCACCCCAAATATCATCCACAGCATAAACTTCTACTTTTCTCCTTTCAAACTTCCTTCTAACAGGTTTATGTAATTCTTCAGCCAGTTGCTCAAAGGGGTCAGTTAAGACCCCTTCTTTAAGTTTTTTGAATTTATACCTAACCCAAATCTTGCTTTATTCTTCATTATAACACTAACCAATTGTGCCATGTTTCTTTGAGTACTGTCAAATTTAGGATCATTAGAAATTTCATAGGCTCTATGCGCTAAAGCTTCATCGCTAATATTTCTACTTGCTGTATCTGTATTGTCTGTATAAAATTGATCATGTAACTTACACATACTATCCAACTCATTAATACACTTATACCCTTCTCTATTCCTCTGTTCATACTTTGTACCAGGACCGCAATAAGAATACTTATTTTGATTATTAAAGGATCCATTATTTACATATTCGCCTTGATTTGATGGCAAGTGTAATTCACCAACGGTATTGCCGATTTTTGATAGAACGTCATTAAATACACCTTGCCCACTTTTTGTACCTGCGATGAATTTACATTTTTGCTTACCACATACTGTACATACAGCAATTAACATTTTTCTGTTATTTTTAGAAATTCTTTCTTGTATATTTGTTGAGTCAGTCACGGCTCTACATTTTAAGCAGTACATATTTACCGGCTTTAAAACCGGGCAAGATCTGACAGACTGTCAGTATTTACAGTATAAAATTTTTTAATAACTTTCCATCCTAGGCGTTTGCCCATCAGATGTTAATCTAAATAATCTATCTGATATTATTATCGCATGTAGATGAGTTTCTGCAGGTATAGGTTGCTCAAATTTTAGTTCTAGACTAATGCTCATTACATTTGATCTTACCTGTTCACTCTGATGTCTTACATCAAATACTATAATAGGATATTACTCCTTGTAACTAAGTAAATTTATTTGATTGCCACCTATTAAATTATTTATTCCATAATAATCTTTCTTGAAATTTTCAGCCATTTCATAAAGTTGAACGTAATCATTCTTTGCGTAATCAATATCTATATAATCTGAGGGATATCTATCTCCATTCAACTTAACACAAGCTGAGCTTAAATTAACATGATCGAATATTGCAGGATCTTGTTCTTGGGTACGAGTCTTATCAGTTTGAAATGAAAGTATTATCCATCTTGGTTTTTCCACACCTGCTGAACTATTTAACATCCAGTTAAAGCTACGGACATTTTGAATTACAGTAGTATGCTCATCACTTCTTGCAGAAAAATGTAATGGAATAAGTGCTTTATTTTTCACTAATTCTAACAGTTGCGTTCGTTTAACTGGAGACGGTATTACTTGTGGAATAATCCATCTAATATCATTCATTAATATTTTACCTGCAGGAACACCATTTGCCCTGTGTATTGGTAAATCATCACTCCCTCTTGTGAATTTTAAAATGTGCTCCATATTATATAAGACCTTGTCATATTCTGAGAATCCGAAAATGTGAGAAAAAGGTATAATGAATGAAAAGTTTCCTCTTGGATCAGAACTCATAAGAAGTTTCCTGCGCACATCAAAACCCTGATTAAAATTATTATTTCTAGTAGGCCTATAACCTGCTGCAGGGGCAGCCACAGATGCATTAATTTCGTTACTATCTGCACTAGAAGATGTATCTTTACTCCAACACTGTTTTAGACCTGAACTACTGTTAAAATCATCTGGATAAATTAGATAACCTAACAGTGATGTAGTTTGTCCAGGAAAATTTAAAGTTTCCATTATTTGCCCACCTAACCTGTACTCAATACTCGAAAACATATACATTACAGCATTATTAATTAAAGCTATTTGTGCATCAGCTGCATAAACATCATTATTATCGTTTGCTCTAACTAGCTGACCCTTTCCCTCAATGTAACTTTGAGAAGGAATATAATAAGCATCGCTAGCCGGAGTTCTAATTTCAATTGTATGACCAAAGTTATTAAAATCAGCTTTACTTTGAGGAATGAAGGTCTTATAATCTTTTCTTTCAATACTGTTATCAACTTCCACTTGAGTTTGTAATATGAGTACATCGTTATCTACTTCAGTCTGCATTTACTAGTTTAAAATCTCTTTATACCGCTACCAGATCTTAATCTATCCAATATTTGTTGTGAATTAGGATCTAACTCCTTCTTCTTATCAGTAGAGAGCTTATTAATTAAAGCTTTACTTCCTTCTGTAAGGGCCAAACCCCCTACTTCTCCAACAGCCTTTAACATTGGTTTAGCAATCAAAACCAAAAAAAAAAAAATATATGAAGCAATCCTTTTTAGGATATCTACAAAGCCAGAACCATACACCATTTTTCTTTTGGATGTGTACATTTGATTCTTCTTTCTCACGAACATCCTTATTTAAACAGATATAAAAGATCTGGACTCTCTAATCAGTATATCAATTGTAATTTTTTCTCCCATTAGGTCAATAGGTTTATTATCTTGGTCCGTTAACCAGATTCTAATACTTTGTATATCAGGTCTTCCTACAACTGGAAGAAATATTAATTCAGGACTTGGTCTCTCTATTACTTTATATCCTGGACTTGCTCTTTGTGTAAAGTTATATATAACATTTGATCTAGAACTATTAACATAAGTACCAATAATAATGTCACAGTGTACCAGTATTGAGTTTACTTTTTCTATATCTATTACGTTTGGTGAATAATGAACACCACTCCCTAATTTTTCATTTGTAAATCCTAAAGTTCTACCTATCGAATTTTCCCCTCCAAAATCTACCATATAGTTTTCATTAGGTATAACAAGTAATGTCTTAAACGTTGGTTTATAATAATCAATATCAATTTCAAAATTCGGATCTGCTACTTTTATTTTTGCATTAATTACAGCCAATTCATAAGCACCCTTATCAAATGTGATTATTTTCCAAGTAACCCCCTTATCTGTAGAGTATTTAAATTTATTATTAGTTTCTGTAATATTTGGTACAGAATTATAGGTGTGTAATGATAAAAAGGCTGCTTCATATCTTTTGCTTGTATTAAGATATATTGGAGGAGTTAGAATTGTGGTAAAATCGGTTGTATGACTGGTCAGTGTTAGTTTTGCCATTTTGTATTTACTAGCTACGAAGTTGCTAGCTGTCTGCGACAGACTGATTTAAAATCAGGAAAGACGTGACCAAAGGTCACTATAAGTAAAGGTTATTACTCTTCAAGATTTGATCATGGGTATCCTTACAGATAATTTTATTGTTCAATAATTCATCTAAAATAGTAATAATGGTATTGTAAACTCCATTATTACCAGCATGATACGATGCAATATATTCTTCCAGTTTTTGAAGTAAATCATTTGCATCATTATATACTAGAGCGTAGTTTGTTTTAGGCCTCCCTCTTCCACATTTCTTTTTAACAAGTTTCTTTTTCTTTTTACCCTCCCCAACTACTTGTTTACTTTCCTGAATATACTTTAACCTTTTCTTATATTTATCTAAAGTGACCCTTTGTGATTCATATATTCCTTTCTCTATATCTGTCTTCTTAGATAATCGATCTTCTCTAAATTCTTGTGCAAGACTTTTTATCTTTGTTGTAACCTCTTTTAGAATTTCAGGTATTTCACCAATGATAGAATATACTGCATGTGGAAGTGGTAAACTTAAGTCCTGTAAATTTTCTATATCTGTTTCATTAAAGCCTCTGTTTAAGTCAACTCTTGGAGCTTTAGGAGTAGATTCCTTCGGTTCTGAAAATACGTCTGAAAGACCTGACATATCTTGTATTGCTTGCCTTAATGCGAGTCTTTGGTCGTAACCTGGAAGGTTACCTGGACTTTGTCCAGCATTATCTCGAAGTGCTAAAATCTGAGCTTTGCTCAGCAGCCTATCGGCTGTATTATTTAAGCTTTGTTTCTCATCAGTGATAGTTTTCATAACTTCTTTAGTACTATTTATGATTGGTTGGAATAATTCTGATTGACTCTCATATGTTTGTTGCTTTCCAACTTTCTCATCTCTGAACATTTCCTTAACCTCATTTTTAACCTTACTATATGTTGTAGGATCAAATTTTACCAGCATATTTATACACGATAAAACACATTTCTATGTACTTCTATGTATTTTTATGTATTTGTTTGGAACATATAAAGTATCATAATTTAAGAGATATCGACCACATTCAGGAGGTTCCCAAAGATTGATTACTATATATCCGTGCTTCTTAGACCAAGCTTTATCGCAAAGTTTCTCAAACTCCTCTAACCCCATATCACCTGAAATATGTGTATCATAGAAATATTTTACTGTCTTTTTATCTTGATGAAACAAAATAAATATATTAGCATTTTGGCGTATTCCATGTTTCTTTAAATGATGTAAGCTTTGACATAAATAAAATGCATTTACATTATTATGTCTACCTCTACAAAAGTAATCTGTCATAACTTTTTGATCCTCTCTCATAACATCATCGAAAACTACAATATGGGTTTTATCTTTATCAAGTTCTTCTGGACCTACAATACTCGACTCATTAGGATTGTACAAAGTAACAATGTCAGAATCCAGTTCTGTATTAATGTCCTGTAAATATCTGTAAGCATCTTGAAAAGGTGTTGTGGCGTATATCATCACGTCATCATATTTTAAAACTTTATTTAGTAAGAAATTAAGCATCAGATTAGTTTTTCCACATCCCGTACTGCCTGCTATTATCATAAATATATTTTTAGGAAAAATATCTGCATGTTTCGTGTGTTTTTTATTACCATATAGGGGTATTAGTATTTGTGAAAAATCTGTGTTTAGAGACATTAGTTCTTCAACTTTGTTCTGATTTACTAGATACGATTTGAAACAAATGATTAAGTACATCGTGAAAACTTTTACCCTTGTTTAATTCCCTAATAACATAGATAGAGTAATGACCGCATATGATTTCATCCCTAGCTTGTATTTTATATGTACTGAAATATCTGTTTTTTTCTGTACAATAATTCTTAACCTCTAATGGAGGTTCGAAACCAAAACTATCAAAGTAATAACAATTCTTACCCTTAACATAAAGACTAACCCAATGTGTTCCTTGACCCTCACTATCCTCCATATTTAATATTAGACTTTCGCTAGTGCTAGCCTTGCCTTTCAACTCATCTCTCATAAACACACTTTTAAAGTTTTTAATTGATTTACATTTTTCCATAATATCAAAATTACTTAAAGGTTTTAGTGGTAAAGGAAATTTACTTAGAAATTTAGGGAAAGTTAACACTTGCACGTCTTTTTTTTCCTAAAAAAGAACCTGATCCTTCTCTTTCTAAGTATAAACCGTTACCCCACACTACACCTCTAAGTCTTTTTGGATTACCTCCTAAACCAATCTTCTTTAAGAGGTCAGATAAGATCTTTCCAACCAAGGGTATTGGCTCCACAGCATCGCTAATTATGCCTGATCCTTCTCTTTCTAAGTATAAACCTTTACCCCACTTTGCTCCTCTAAGTCCTTCTGTATTACCTTCTAAACCATATGACTTTAAGGTATTTGATAAGGGTATTCCATAAAATGATATTGGGTTAGAATTTGATATGTCTGACTCTGATGGAGCCACCTGTTTGCTCGAATTACCTGTACCACTTGTTCCTCCCGCTAATCCTAAAAGACTTAAAGCTGCAGGAAGTAAGCGAAGGAAAGCCCCTAGGAATCCTCCAGTTTTTTCCATATGCTTAAGTTGAGTTTTACTAAGGGTTAGTTCCACACCAGCATTAGCTTGTTTAATTTTATTTAACTGAGTCTTCGTTAAAGGAAGATTGATATCTCCTGTTAAATTCTTTTTAGATAGTTTAATTACAACTTCAGTACCTTTATCACATGCATGCTTAATTTTAGTTGCTTGTCCTGATGAAAGTGTAACACCGTGATTTATATATTGTGTCATTGTCCTTATTTACTCTTACTAAATGAGTAACAACTCTATTTTAAAATCAGGTTCTACAGATAAACCAAAGGTTAATGATTCTAGTTTTAAAACCTTGTATAGAATACTGGACAAAGTCCAGGTAGCCTTTCAGGCTGCTATAGATACAAAACTTGATAGAAATATTACTAGTGATATCAGTTTGAATAATAATAGAATAACAAATGTAAAATTACCAATTAATGATAACGATGTAGCTACAAAGGGGTAGTGTGATTATATTAAAAAAGAAACTACTCTAGCAGCAGTGCAACTAGCCAATCTACATATAGAAGAAACTGTGCAACCTGTTTTAAATTCAAAACTGAATAAAAATGGGGGTTCAATGACTGGTAACCTTGATATGAATAATAATCGTATAACTAATGTTGGAAATCCCGTTGATGCTCATGATTGTATAACAAAAGAATATTTTGAAACAAATTCCAAATTAGGGGATATGAATTCTAGTGATGTAACTAATGAATTATACGTGCTCCTTAATGGCACGTATGATAATATACTTGCTGAGAAACTTTGTAAAATTGGAGAAGTTATTTCTTTAGTGTTAATGAAAAATAATTTACTAGATCAATACAATTCAAAGCAATTCATTAATTCCTTGACTTATGCTATATCTATGTATAACATTTACAAGAATATCTTTGCAGGAAATATGGAAGATCTTGAGGAGAGTTCTATATTCGGGGGTTTAAAAGTTAATATGATAAAGTTGATAGAGCTTTTACCTCAAGATATATTTCAAGAGTTAAAGGCCGCTCTACTTAAAGAACAACTATTTTTAGCTCCTGAAAAAGGTACAAGGAAAAGATACAGAAGATTTTTAAATAAAACTGTAAAAGAAGTTGATCCTGATAACACTAATGAAGAACTACAACTTTTACTTTATAAAAACTTACTCATACTTGATTTAGGTTTTGTTTATTTAAATGATTCATTGCTATATACATTACTAAAATAATAATAATGGGAATGGAGGTGTAAATACAGAATCGTAGTCTATCATTTTGATCTATTAAAGACTTAACATTTCTCTCAAGTTTCGTTATTTCACTATTCATTTATTTGCTTTTTTATATTCGCATTCATTTGTTTCATTCTAGCTTGATTTCTTCTAAATATTTTCATAGCTCTATCTCGTATTTCATTATCTGTGGAAGGAACAATTACAGTCTTATTTCTAAATTCATTTAACCTATTTTCATCAAACTTTCCTAAATTATCAACTTTATATCTTAGTTCTTCGTTTTCTTTCTCTAACATTTCATTATCACAATCTACTAAGATTAATTGTTGGGTAACGTAATTTAAGGCTTTATGAGCTACATATTTATCTACAACCTCATTTTTGAATCCTTGAATTTTATCTGCATCAGATAATTTACTCATTTCATTCAGTATGGGTTTTAAATCATTGGTCCATTTACTTTTTTCTTCTAAGGGTATTAGATCCATTTACTAGTAACAAAAGTTTATTCAACTTGTAAATTGGCTAAACTAGTATTAATCATTTTCTCCAGTTCCTCATCTTCATACTCAACTTTGTTGAGATCCAAAGGCAGTATTAATCATTTCCTCCAGTTCCTCATCTTCATGGTTACCTGCAACAACAAGTTCACTACGTGGTTTATGTTTTCTCCGTTTGCTCTCAATTGGTCTAGATTGGTCTGGTTTGGTCTCAAGTGGTCTAGATTGGTCCCGTTTGGTCTCATTTAATCGAGAGTTCTCGATACTATACCCAAGTTGTTTTAGACCGGAATTCAGGGTATTATGGCTTATGTGATGGGTTTTACAATATTTTGATTTACTGGTCTTCTTATCAATATTCATGTATTCATTTAAGAAGGTTATAGCATGATCTCTGCTCTTTATTGCTTTTAATTCATTGAAATCTTTAGGAATATCTTTTTTATTAGTCTGAGTAAAAGACCTGTGTTTATCTTTAACTTGTTGTAATTTAGATCTTTCCCTTCTACTTTCAGAGGGTAGATAAGATTTAACTGTAATATTAGAAGTATTCATTTACAGGTACCAAAAGTCATCATCATACTCTCCCTTAAAAATCTACCAACACCACAGTCGCCCTCACAGTATCTACTATCACAGTCTCTACATAGCTCAGAGCATCTTCCAACACAGTCATCATCATCATACCAACCATCACTTTCAAGATAACACCTGTCCTCGCATGTGACTATATCTTCACCACACGCTCCACAAAAAAAACTTTTTGTATTCTCTAATTTAGAATGTATGGCATCCGTATTATATGGCCACACATAGTAAATGGTCATTAAAGTATTATTAGAAAGTCTATTAAAGTCGATTCCATCAAGCTGTATATGTTCAATCATTTTAAAATCGTCACCTGATAAGTTACTAGTTTTCATCAATGATAATTCAACGCACAACTTATCGAGCAATACGTAAGTTTCGTCAGTAATGCAACTATGGTTAATTCCTCTGCAGAGTGTAACTTCCAAACGCTTAAAAACTGGCCATTTTAAAAATGATGATTTTTCGGAATGCTCCATACTCCTTAATTTTTCTAAAGTTGTATCTAGCACCTTTCTCAAAGCCATATCTTGTAGTCGATTCATTGTCGGCACCATTTATAGTACACATAATTACATAAAAGAAAAAATATAGAACACTTTAAATATTGTGTTTTATATTATGTTTTATGTAATTATGTGTGTGTTTTTAATACTAACTTGAGAAGTATTCATTTATTAGCGATGGAATTTTGGAAATGTTTATTGGATTCAATATGTCTAGAGTAATTATGAAGTGTCATGGTTTTATCACAAATATCACAGTAATACTTTTTACTTGCATATTTCTTTACAGCTCTTATTTTAGATTGTTGTCTCTCTTCCTCTGTATCATACTTTTTAACTCTTCTAGTTATATCGCCAGATAAAATAATGGCTTCCATTTATTTATCAATTTATTTAATGAAAGAATTTTTCTTTTATATAATCTTTTACTTAATAAATGGTGTTGACAAATGATGAGTTAGAAAGGCTAAAGTTATTTAATCATCTATCAGTAATGAAGGTAGAATCGATATTAGGTCGTAAAATAACAAATGATGAATTTATAAATATTGAAAGTATAGTAAACAATGCTTCGACATTTTCAAACGTCACGAAAAAAAGTCAAGCAGTAAAAGCTAAGGAAGGTACTAGCACTAAAGTACGTGTAAAAAGTCCAAAAAGTAATAGAAATATTGACGTAGGCGGTCGTGCATTTAAAAAGTTACTTAAAGAGGGAAAATATACTTACGATGAAAAAACCAATAATTTTATAAATATAGATAATAATAAACCTGTTGCGAAAGAAGAAGAACCTAAAGCTAAAGTTTTTGTGAAAAAACCGGATAGTAAACGAAAGATTTTAGTAGGTGGTAAAGCATTTAAAGAGTTACTTAAGGAATATAGTTATGACGAAAAAACTCAGGAGTTTACTCTTCTTGACAGAAAAAAAAAAAAAAAACCTAAAACTGTTTATAGTCCAGTAAGTAGAAGACAAATTCAAATAGGAGGTAAAGCATATAAAGCCTTACTTGAGGGATATGAACATGATAAAGAAAAAAATATTATGATTCGTCGTGATGGAGCAGAAATTCCTATATTAGATGGATCATATTGGGTATTTAATGAATCAGATTCAGATAAAATAGTGAGAGAGATGGTAGCTAAAGAAAGAAATATCTATGGTGAGGAGAATGAAAGTAAATATTTAAAACTATATTGTTTCAATTATATAGATTCTTTGAATAAGATTTATGAATGTTTTGATAAAATATATCATAAAGAAAATAATGCAATAAAACTAAATATTAGTTTTGGTTATGTAACTGATACGGATGGAGAAATAAGTCTTTTCAAACCTGGTACTAATAACTTATTTTTTTTTCTTCTTTTTGTAGTGAAGGATCTAAATGATCTTAAACAACTAAAACATAGAGTAACAAAAGAGACAATAGAGAACCGTTTGATAGAAACTCTTAAAGATTCTAAGACAATAATTCTTGGTATATACGCTATGGCTGTAGAAATCACTAGATTAGATTTCCTAATAGGAGCTAATATTGAGTTGCCAACATACATTAAACAATGTAGAACTATTATAGCTTTAGAAAAGGCAGAGAACAATATGTGTTTTTGGGCATGTATAGGAATAGCTGAAGGATGTAGACCAGAGCGTTATATAGCAAGGGTGAGAGAGTTATTTACTGAGTTTTATAACGGAAGAAGAAGAATTGATACTTATACAGGTTTTGATTATATTAATGAATTAGATCGTTATGAAGAGTTTAATAAGCGTCATGCTATAAATATAGTTAGTTATTATGAAAATGGAGCTATATCGTATGTTCGTAAATCACCATTCAATGAAACTCGAGTACCTATTTATTTAAATCTTTATCTTAATCATTTCTCATATATCACTGATATTCATAAGTTTGGTAACAAGAAATATTTATGTACAAGATGTGATATGAGATTTAGAGATAATTGGGATTTACAAAGTCATCTTGAAACTTGTACTTTAGAAAAAAAGGATATATTTAATAAGTACCCAAAGTTATGGGAAAAGAAAAGAAATATAATTGTAGAGTTATCTGATTACTATGATGTAGATGTAGACTATAAATATCCTTATATGATGGTGTTTGATTTGGAATCGCTTCTTCAGAAAATGAGGCAACTAGTAGAGAGAGAAATAGTGAGAGATCCAGAAACTAAGAAAATGATTAAAATAGACAGCGCTAGATTTAGAAGACTGGTTAAACAATATCCTTATGATGACCAAAACAAGGTATTTTTTCCACTTGCAAAAGAAAAAGAAAGTAAATTAAGATATATTACTAGACATATAACAGTTTCGGTATCAATAGCAACTAATGTACCAGGGTTTAATTTGGAAGAAGAAGAAGAATTTATATTGTCTAAAAACCCGAGAGATTTAGTTAAACTTATGTTTGAATATTTTGATAGAGTTGCAGCAAAGGCTAAAGAGCTAATGTTTATTCAAATGAAACCATTATTAGATCGTTTGGAAGGAAAAGATAACGCTGAAGTTGAATCTTATTGTTCTATTATACCGATTGTTGGATTTAATAGCGGATTTTATGATATCAACTTACTAACTAATGAAGGATTCATAAATGAAATATTAGCTAGAGATAAAACACCTTTTGTTATTAAAGAAGGGAACAGATATAAAGGAATAAAAACGAATAGCTTTTTATTTCTGGATCAGATGAATTACTGTGCACCGGGAACACGTTTAAGTAAGTTTATTAAGTCCTATGATATTGATGAACAGAAGGGTTGGTTTCCTTATGAATGGTTTGATAGTTATGATAAGCTGGATTACCTAGTTAAGGATTTAAAAATAGAGGATTTCTATTCATCGTTAAAAGACGAAAAGATGAAAGAAAAAGATTTTAATAAACTTAGGGAAATATGTAAGGAAAAGAAAATAGTATTAGTTAAAGATTTATTGAGATGGTATAATAATTTAGATGTTGGACCAATGTTAAAAGCATGTTTAAAAAAAAAGGAATTATATTATACGTTTAAACTAGATATGTATAAAGATGCATTTTCACTTCCTGGTTTAGCTGAAAACGTTCTGTATCAGTTTCAAATATTAGGTTTTGAAGAATATTTACGAAAAGCAAAGCCACATAAAGCTGGACCTGTATTTCAATTAGATGATTTGGAATTAGAGAAGAGAAGAAGTAATTATAAAAAGCAAGATGAAGATAAGAAAAGAGATTCAAGTCGAAATGTGACAGTTGAAGATGTTAGAAATATATTCAGTAGAGATAATTGGCGTTGTCATTATTGTTGGAGGTTTCTGTGTAGAGATACTTGGTCATTAGATAGGATAGATTGTAAGAAACCTCACGTTAAAAATAACTGTGTTTTATCTTGTCAGAGATGTAATAAAGCTAGATCAGATAAACCGTATAAAGAGTTTTACAGACATAAAGCGCTATTGAGATGGGAAAAGTATTATAATCCTATGATATGGTTATTTAGTGAAGAAAATAAGGATGCTTTTTATAAATTAAAACAAAATATAACTGGTGGTGCGTCCATTGTATTTCATAGGTATCATGAAAAAGATAAAACGAAGATTAGTAGAGTAAATTATGATATAGGTAAAAAGGAATGGGGTTACAACAAAGAAGTAGGGAAAACAGTGAAGAAAATAGTTGGTTATGATGCAAATGCGTTGTATTTATATTGTATAGGTGAAGAAATGCCTTGTGGTAAATTATATTGGCAAGAAACTAGTGATTGGGTAAAGTATGAAAAAGAACTTATGACGGATTCCTTCTTTGGATTTATGGAAGTTGATATAGAAGTACCTGAAGATAAATGGAAGTATTTTAGTGAGATGTGTCCGATATTTCAAAATAGGGAGTATGATGAAACTATATGTGGAGAATACACACAAGCTTTACTTGAGAAGTTGGATAGAAAACATACGAAAAGTAAAAAACTTATGGCTACATTAAAGGCGGAAAAGATATTAATTAAATCTACAAGACTAAAATGGTTAATAGAACATGGATGTATTGTTAGTAAGTTACATGGAGTTATTGAAGCTAAGAGAGGAAGAGTACTGAAGGGTTTTATGGAATGGGTATCAGATGAAAGAAGAAAAGGAGATATAGATACAAAGTATGCAATAATTGCTGAAGGGTGTAAACTTATTGGTAATTCAGCTTTTGGAAGAACGGGTTTGAATAAGAAAAAATTCAAAAAGGTTAAATATTGTACTGAAGCACAGTTCAATAGAGCTAAAAACGATCACTTTTATTATGGTGCAAAAGAATATAATGGAGTGTATGAAGTAACTAGAAGAGCTAGAAAGGTTTATCAAGATATGCCTATCCAAGTTGCATGTAGTATATATGATGATTCAAAGTTAAGGATGTTACAGTTTTATTATGATTGTATAGATAAGTATATAGATAGATCAGATTTTCAGTATATAGAGATGGATACAGATTCTGCTTATATGGCTATGACTGATGATTTTGAGAAATTAATTAAACCTGAATTAAGGGATGAGTTTGAAAAGGAAAAACATAAATGGTTTTCAACAGATAAATATTCAAATAGAACTCCAGGCTTGTTTAAGATTGAATATGAAGGAGAAGGTATGGTAGCTTTATGCAGTAAAACATACTATGTATGGGGAAAAGATACAGGATGTAATCCTGATTCATCAAAAATGAACAAAAACAAAGCATCATCAAAAGGTTTACAGAAGCGTAATAGTATTATAAATAAAGAAAAATATATACAATGCTTGTTTAATAGTGAGATTATTAATGGTGTTAATAAGGGGTTTCGGTTTGATAAGAAAGAGATGAAAACATATGAACAGAATAAAGGAGGGTTATCTCCTTTATATACAAAAGGAGTTGTAATGGATGATGGTATCCATATTAGACCTATTGTATTCTAGAGGGTTGATATTATAAATAGATGTTGCTATAGTTTCGATACAATATAAATAATAGATATTATTATTAGTAGTATCTAATCCGGGATTACACTACTACATGGTACTTTCTGGAGCGATTTTTTATAGAGTTTTATTTAGTATTTTTGGCGAGCGAACGGGGAGAGAGCGAGACAAAAATAGTAAATAAATCGCTATAAAAAGGGGTGTCGCTCCAGAAGTACCAGGTGGTAGTGTAATCCCGGATTAGATACTACTAATATTAAAAATATGGAAAACGGTTACGTCAAGATTCTACTATTAAATAGTTGTTTTATTGTGTAAATCTGCTACGATTTTTTAGTTGTAGTTTTTAGTTTTTAAATTCCTGTCCTTGAGGTCGTCTAAGCAATTCACTATGAAGCTGATTAGAGTAAAACTTAAATATATAATTGTATTATATAAAATATAATATAGGCCCCTTATTATATTATACTATTAAAAATATTAATAATTTGTAGCTGATGAATAAAAAAGATTTTTGTAGAAAAGATGTCTATGAAACCTCGGAGACGCTCGATTCTTTGCTTTTATTCTTTTATGGCGCATCGTGCTGCAGAAAATCACTCTAAATTTTGAATTACTTCACACTCAATGTTAGTGCTATTTTTACTTAATAATAACTTGCTGGGAGTTCTCTCATTCACCTAAATAAACTTATGTATTATTCTCTTTATCGGTGCAATTACGGTGTTTGAATGCAGCTAATACAATTCAATGCGGCTGATGGAAATCAATTGTGATTTGAATTGGCGATCACGAAACTATGGCGACAGCTGAATACCTTTAGAGGTCATTAAATCTGCACCCGGTAATAAAAAGTTAACGTAGCTCCACTAGAGCACCGTGGCTAGAGTATCTCGCCGGTATCTAATACAAACTTTATGATACTTGTCTCAATAAATGCGTCATAATCGGTCGATTGCGAGGTTCGAATAAATATAGTCGCAGCACTACACCCGGAGTTAATTTCATTATCTGGGTATAATCCTATCAAAGACTAAGTACGCTCATATGAAGAGATAGATCAATCTTAAAATTGTATAGACTAGGATCAAAGTAGCATCTTCAGGAGTGTCTACCTACTCAAACCCAATCGTAACTTCCTAAATTGCCTCAATTTTGATACATTTCTCAAGAAGCATCAGCAAACGGTGTAATACATAAAGTCAAAACCATTTCCAACCTAGAATCTAAATCCAAGTAGCAAATCGAGTTAAAAATTCCAAAGAACAAGAAGCATTCTCGAAAGACATTGGCTTACACAAATAGACAAATTATGTTGTTATTCTTTTTATTTTGCATAACATAATAATTGCAAGTAGTCAACTTATTATATTAAAATTAATTCAATTCAACTTCGAGAGTTATGAAAATTGCTGTATCCTCTCACTCTTTTCTGTTACATTTTCTTTTTTTTTCTCTCTCTCTCTCTTTCTCTCTCTCTCTCTCACTTTCTCTCTCTCTTTCCC
>CAJHZI010000742.1:155000-198362 GCA_905160935.1 Enchytraeus crypticus | reverse complement strand
AAAAACAGATTGTTCTAAAACATTTGTTAAAAACTCAAATGTTGTGCAGAACAGTGAGTTTATAACCTATAAAGTGAGAAAAAAAGCAATGAAATATAGGTCTATGGAAAATCTCAAAATAATAAGACTAATAATATTAATCAAAATTATGATTATTAAACTACTACTATTATTATAATTATAGTAGCGACTGTCTATTGCTCTCCAGCGTTTCAATGCTGTCTGTTTCCGTGGCACTTTTGCTAATGCGGCTTCCCAGAATGCAAACAAATTACTTTTTAATCGCTCCAATTTTTAAAGTGTTAATTAACTAAAGTCTCTTTAAAAATTATTATTTTTTTAACCCAGGGCCCTATACAGCCCAGGGCATAAAAAAGATAAAAGTATTTAAGTTTAATCTTTTACAAAAGAACATATAATCATTTCAATAATCATTTCAATAATCATTTCAATAATCATTTCAATAATCATTTCAATAATCATTTCAATAATCATTTCAATAATCATTTCAATAATCATTTCAATAATCATTTCAATAATCATTTCAATAATCATTTCAATAATCATTTCAATAATCATTTATTTACACCCGGGGGCGTATCTATTCTGAAATTTTAATAGCAACGATTCAAGCAAACGAATTTGCTGAATCTCCGTCCAGAACCTTTATATCTTCCGGTTTAAAAGAATCACTAAAGCCTCGAGTCATTCATATCACATAATATGTTAACTAAATAATCTGAATATACACATTCACTAATAGATTCACATGCATGTATACTGATACAAAAATAATCATTTAATAACCAATCACTAAGATTTCTCTCTCTCTCTCTCTCTCATTGTTGATCAATATTTCATATGAAGAGGTGTGCATTGATCAATAGTCTGCAATACTTAGAAAACACTAGCTCTATTCGGCTGGAGCCAGTGGCGAAGTCGATAAATTATTCGACTGCGGATCAGTATGTGTGGGGTTCAAATAATGGGCTCGCCCGTCACTGACATCACTTTCGAGTGAGGAAACTGACGTTAACATTTAACTTTTAACATTTAACTTTACCAGCCTTTAAATACTATTCTCTCATTTATGAGGAATACCAATTATGCCAGGAAGCCTACAATGATATTTCGCTTTAAGGATGACTTAAAATCGTATAGACTGTAATAATATAAAAAAGCTAATGTTAAAAGGTACAGTTGATGCTAACGTCAGTTTCCTCAATTCTGATCCGCGGTTGAGTACCTTTCCAGTACCTTACCGACATCGCCACTGGCTCCAGCCAGTCGCGATGTCGGTAAGGTACTCTTATAAATATTCTTATAAATATAATAAAAGAGAGGATATTGCGAGAATAGCATGTAAATCAAGAGAATTTAAAGTAGAAAATAAAACACGAAAGAAGTCGTCTAAAGAAATGAAGCCAAAGTATGACCACTGTTAGAATACAGTTAGAGGCAATGACAGAGGTGGCATTAAGAAGAATTCGTGAAGGCAATACTACACTACATCAAATTGACACAAAAAGTAGAAAGAAGTTAAGATAAACAGTTTTACGTCAAGTTCTTAATAGTATAGAATAGCTTGAAAATATCTGAAGCCATTTAATTAAGATAGAATTTTTTTAAGTAAATGAAAAGCTCAAATAAAACGTGCAATATACAGCGTGTAGTAACAAATCTCAACATGTTTTAAATTAACCTTTGAACGTGGTACTGATACTCGCCTTCCAGTTATATAAAGGGAAGCCTCGCAGAAAAAGGACACATTTAATTACCAGTTATATAGAAGGAAGCCTCGTAGAAAAAGAATATATTTAATTACCAGTTCTATAAAGGGAAGCATCGCAGAAAAAGAACACATTTAATTACCAGTTCTATAAAGGGAAGCCTTGCAGAAAAAGAACACATTTAATTACCAGTTATATAAAGGGAAGCCTCCCCATTTCCTATCAGTTTCTAGTTTATGATTTAATTCAGTTTATTTTTATAGTTTATTTTCTATCCAGTCCCCCCGTGTTGACCCCGAATAGGGATAAAAGTCACGCTAAAAGGAAGTTTGTTTATATATAGAGAAGCCTCGTAGAAAAACAATACATTTAATTACCAGTTATTTAAAGGGAAGACTTGTATAATAAGAATACATTTAATTACCAGCAGAAAAATGGTATTTACGAATAACTGGCAAAGTTCTTCGAAATAAATTAATATGGCCAATTTGTATTTTTGCGAATTCTGATCCAGTTTAAGTTAGCTAGCAAATTTAATATATAATTTAATTAATATAAATTATTTAATCATCAAAATAAAAATAATCTAAAATTCTAAATTTGTATAATCATCGGCAAATTCACCCACACTTCATTCATTTCAATAATTATACAATTCATTGATCCAAAAATACGTAATAGATTTTGAGAATGGTCAATAAAAATATTATATAAAATATTCAATAAATCATGTAAATAAATCATTCAATCTTCAAATTTCTATTTTGTACAACACTTTCAGTTGTCAACGGATGAGCGAAAAATAAAATAACATTCATTTAATTAGTTACAATGATTCTTAGGTTATAATATAGTAAAGATTGCATTATGCAATAGCTAGGTAATATAACTTGGGATTGTCATTTAGCGCAGAGGGTACAGCTGTGCGTCAACAGAACGAAGTTAAGCTACGTCGAGATCGGTTAGAACATGGTTGGATGATCAATAGAAGACCGACTGTTGAAGTTTTGAATGAAAAACCCTAGGTTCGCAAAAGCACAGGTTCAACACAAAAAATCAGGACGTACTTAGCCGAAATATGGCAAGAATATTGTCTGCAGAATAGGAACTAACAATCGGCCGAATTCCATTAATATAGAATCTCGGACAGCGTTTTAACAGCCACGATAATTCAACGATTGAAATATACGTAAAGGAAAAATTGGTTAAGGTTATTGACCTTTTAGCTTTAAGGCTAAGATTCAGTTTTCAGCTAGATGGTGCAGCTAGAAAATGAATTTCATACAATATGGTTAAAAGATATAATATCTGCCATAAGAAGGGGCGGGATTTTGAGCATTTGATTTAGCTGTGCGTCAAATGAACAAAGTTAGGTTACGTCGAGATCGGTTAGTACATGGTTGGGAGACTACCTTAACAGACCAAGCATTGACAGCTTTGAATGAAAATGCTTTACGCTACTTTAGGCGCGGGTAGTACATGGAAGGGTGACCACCTTAGAAGGTTGAATGTTGACAGCCTTCAATGAAAAACTCTAAGGTGTTAGAAAGTTATTCTTAAATCCACGCCGGCTGAAACCAGTGAGACAAGTTGGCAGTACAAATAGCCATGGAGAGGAAGAAGGATATAACAATAACAACAAATACAGCAACTAAGAAAGGAAACCTTTGTAAGCACATGCGCGGTTGCCAGGTATATAGCCATATGACCAAAAAACCTCATAATCACTAATTGACTATCAATATTCAGCAAAAATTGCTATAAAAGCCTAATGATCAGTACTTAATTGGAGAGAAATAGTGATGAAAACACGAAACCCTAAACGACATGTTAGGCTAATGCTACGACAGCTACGACAGCTACAACTGCAATTAGATTACCTCATACATAAACCCAAAACTTACAAACACACAGCGCCCAACACCCAACACACTAAATCGACTGCATTTGACAGATCCTAGTACTAAAGTAAAGTAAACAAGCATTATAGTGAAACGGTCAATTAAGTTGATATCTATCACTTTCAATACCACATGTTAAAACCGTTAGACAATTTAGACCATTTTCCGTATAACCAGTCCAGTGAAAGTCTGAGATTTTATTCTCAGATTAGCGCGGCTGGGATTCGAATCCATCAATTCACCTCAGGATCTGTCATTTAAAACTTCATGACGTTACCCCTACGCTATTAGGACATTGATATTAGAAGAGCCTGAGCTCTACCTACCAATGACCCCACTCTACCGAATGACCTATATGACCCCTCAGAGCACACACTCGACGTACTTACCTCTGACCCCACTGTACCGAATGACCCCTCAGAGCACACACTCGACGTACTTACCTCTAACCCCACTGTACCGAATGACCTATATGACCCCTCAGAGCACACACTCGATGTACTTACCTCTGACCCCACTGTACCGAATGACCTATATGACCCCTCAGAGCACACACTCGACGTCTCACTCAGTCCATCCTCCGTCATCCCCTCCCCCTCCCCTCTCCGCGTCTTCATCTACAGACATCCAATAGCATTTCATTCTAATATCTGCCATCTGACCTTCATAACGATATCAACAACTATTTATTACAAATTTATAATTAAATTTCTGTATTTATCACATGCTATATAAAATTTAGCGGCTTCAAGGAGTTAAATAAATAACTTAAACAACTTCTTGTTTGAGTTACACTCTCTGAGATGCTAAATCTACTAAATCTACCGTTAGAGTCTAGAATCCCAGATTGGAGTCCCAGATTAGAGTCCCAGTTTACCTAGAGTCAGGATACGAATAGATCTTCTCCATTTCGGTCTGTGGGCTGAGAAAATTAGAAAGTAAAAAAATCCTAAAAATTAATTTGTAAGAAAATAGTGGTGTGGTTTGAAATAAATAAATATATAATGAGAAACACTTTAGTTAATTATAACAAAACTGTGATTATAACTAATGCAGTTATAGTTTATTGTAACTGCAGTACATACGAGGGCATCCGCAACGGCTTCGATATCTTCACCGTGATTGACAGCTGAGAGCCTGCCCCCTGTCTGACTCCTCCCACCTCCTGGTCCTACGCTCACTCTACTCGCTCGACTTGTTCTCCTATCCTTCTCTCCTGTACAATCAACCAAAAGATAAATTAATTATTAACATTACATCATCCCGTCATTCCCCGTGTTGTGTCTTGATTGAAGAATTGACCAACTGATGACTGTACGTATCGTAGAAGGCGACTAAAGCAGTAAGATCTACACCAACGTCAGAAAGGGCATTCGGTTGGTGAGCGCCTAAGCAGATAAGGATGTAGTAAAAAGAGTTTGGAAGGAAGAGCTGGATGTTAAGCTTGAGAGAGGTAGACCATAATTGACGTGCGATGATATCATCATCATCATTATCTTTCCTTGAATCCCAGTTTTAACTAGAGTTGGAATACGAATAGACCTTCTTTTCCATTAGTATTATCAATATTAGTATAATATTAATGAGAAAATTAATATTACATACATTATTGTTTACAAACAATTGAAGGAAGAAAATTAAAACTAATAATCACCATTTAAGTCAGAATCCACAACAAACACTGCCAGTCTGTCTGGATTGCGCTCAATCAAATTGTATGTGCTAATGGGACGCTTAGGTAGTCGATTATCAAACAGAGAATAACGATCGACACTAACAGGAACTAGAAATAAAAAGATATAAAGCCTTGATTGAGAGAAAAGCCAAATTATTCAGATTAAACTGAGGTAGAGAAAGAGCGATTATAAAGAAAGTTAGACAAAGACAGAGAGACATAGAGAGAGAGAGAGAGAGAGAAACATGGTTACACAGAGACAGGCAGAGACAGAGAGAGAGAGAGAGAGGGATAGACAGAGAAATATGGTAAGACAGAAACAGAGACAGAGAGAGAGAAACAAAAAAGTTTAGACCGAGAGACAAAGAGAGAGAGAGAGAGAGAGAGAGATATCGAGACAAAGAAAAGGTTAAACAGAATGATAGAGAGAGAGAGAAAGAGAGCGACAGAGAGAGAAAGAGAGAAGGTTTTACAGAGAGAGAGAGAGAGAGAGAGAGAGAGAGAGAGAGAGAGAGAGAGAGAGTGTGAGAGAGACAGAGAGCGAGTGAGACCATGAGTGGGACTTGTATCACGGCTGGACGCAGTGGATCTCACTCGACTTGCTTTACCATAAGACGATCCATCGTTGTTCTGATGATGTGATAAATACGAGAGGCGTGAGTTAGGTGAATTAGATCTACTTCCAGCTACAATCAGTCAATCAATTTATCAATTGATCAATCAATCAATAGCCAACTAATCCATCAATCAATCAATCAATCACTCAATTCATCAATTGATCAATCAATCAATAGCCAGCTAACCCATCAATCAATCAATCAATTCATCAATTGATCAATCAATTAATAGCCTACTATCCCATTAATAACTCAATCAATCACTCAATCACTGATTGCTCAATGACTCAATGAACTGCACAGTTGATTAATCATTCTTATATAATCTCACGTATAGTAATCATTCAGCATAATTAGCTAGCAAACCATCACTTCAGCATAAATCAAATTCCTCAATATATCAATTTGTCACAGAGATCTTAGACAGCAAGAAAGAACATCAGCGAAATATTTGAAAGCAAACATATATTCTGTGAGACTCGTAACTCATGTCACTCATTTTGAAAATATGCACATTATTTACAATTTTGTTCGATGAGTGCTTCAGTCATAAAATCAATCACATAATTAACTGCTCGCTAATACAGACGTTCTTTACATCGCCTCTGGATGAAAAACATGACGTTAAACTCTCATTGATTGGTTGATTAAAATTGGGAAATTTGGAAATACATGAGTATACATCTGAGACTAATGATGATGTAATGATGACGTCTGGTACAGAATAGTAAATCTAACACATCTTTTAAGTACATCTAACACATCTTTTAAGCACATTCAATACGCATTTTAAGCACATGTAACACACATTTTAAGCACAATTAGTGAATTCCAAGATTCAAAAACCAGTGTACATTCTAATTGTACTGACAAATCTCTCTCTCTTTCTCTCTCTTAGTGCACTGCCTACTGGCAGATCTATGATGTATAACGCCTCCACTATTCTCTATCTTCCGTTTTCCTCTTTCCGTTTTTCCTTTTACCTTCTTTCTTTACTGGATCATATTAATTGTAAAGGATCATATCTCCATATACGTCCCTGACATTGCCTTATGGCGAGGAACCGGACGTTAAATTCTTATTGATTGTTTGATTTTTGATTGATCTCGCATACGTTGAGACTGGGACATCTTAGCACGGGCTCGGTGTTGTTTCTCAGGGGAGAGAACCCCGGTTGTACCGGCTGTAGAGTAGGTCGTCATTGCACCTCCACTGGCCTTCCTCTGACGCGCTGTAACAACAACAACAACAACAATAATAACAACAGCATCCAGTCAGTTGTCTCCTGATGCGAGCTTATGAGTAATAGTAATTCTTGATGAACTAGCGAAATAGTCTTAATAACTAGTCAATAGTTGTTTAGGCTTATATCAGAAGTGGTAATTATATATACATTATATACATTTATATATATATATATATATATATATATATATATATATATATATATATATATATATATATATATATACACAGGGTGCGCATTAAAAAATATCCTCCTAGCACAATTGCGATAGCTTAGTCAATTCTTAATATTTCGCCTTGAAATTTTAAGGTTCTCTTGTGGAGGAATTTAGCCACAAGCTGACCAAGTTATGTAAAAATATTTTTAAGGGAACCGGAGTTATCCAAGTTATGCGAAAAAATTGATTTTTTTTCATTTAACATGCAACGTAAGACGCCAATTAGAATCATTTCCTTTTTGAAAATGTGCTGACCCTGAAAAGGGCCGTTAGGTGATGACGCCTCTGATATTTTGCTACAATGTATTACACTAACACTATTCTGCCGAAACTGATTGAAGACTGCAACAAGTTAAAGTCAAATGATTTAATTTTTCAACAGGACGGCGCGCCGGCTCACACTTCACGTCTTGCGCAATACTTTCTGTACAATACAGGCCAGATTTCATAAAAATGGATGATTGGCCTCCAAATTCTCCAGATTTTAATCCACCTGATTCTTTGTCTGGAGACCCATGTTGAAAAAGTATCGTGCTTTCAAGCCCAAACCCAGAAACACAATGGAATTAAAGGCTGTTCTTCAAGAGATCTGGAAAGACTTACCACAGCAGTCCATTGACAGCGCAATTTTATCTGTAAGAAAAGACTTCTGACCGGCATTAAAGCCCAGGGCGTTCATTTCGAGCACACATTGTAGCACAATATCAGAGTCGTCTTCATCTAATGGCCTTTTTCAGGGTCAGCACATTTTCAAAAAGGAATTGATTCTAATTGGCGTTTTACGTTGCGTGTTAAATGAAAAAAATCATTTTTTTCGCAAAACTTCGATAACTCCGGTTCCTTTAAAAATATTTTTACAAAATTTGGTCAGCATGTGGCTAAATTCTTCCACAAGCGAACCTTAAAATTTCAAGGCGAAATATTAAGAATTGACTAAGCTATCGCAATTGTGCTACGAGGATATTTTTTAATGTGCACCCTGTATATATATATATATATATATATATATATATACATGTATATACTTTACTTGAAATCCAAATACCATACATCATATACAAAATATATCTAATCAAGCTTTCACATTAACCTATAATTATTATTTATTATTTATATTTATTATTAATTTGCTTGTTTTATTGAAATTTTTGTAAAGTATACAAAATGCCCTGGCGTCCTATATTCTATTTAGCATTATTCTTAGATAATCCATATTTATCATATGATAGTCTATGATCATCAATGTTACTTTTGTAGAATCATAAATTTTCTGCGACGACTGTTTGTTTTTCACGCATTGAGGTATTTTGGTTCACTCTTATCCACTATCCTTTTATCATTACCGCATATTAACAAATAATATGCGAATAATAATTAAATTTTGTTCAAATTAAAGTAATTTACAGGAAAGTAAACAACTCAAACTTTGTGATAGAATCTGACAATCCTCCAAGGTAACAAAAATAAAGCCAATATGAACTTACAAAAACTTCAGGTAAAATGCTGAGCCTTACACCGGGAAATATAGATCAACTGAGTTCATTAGAACTATGAAATTAATTTATAAGATATAAATGTATTCAAATTTATATAATAATACATGTAGGCCTACGCTATAATATCAAATAAATATAAGTAACAAAAATATTAAACTAATAATTAAATAATTTATAACTATAGCTTGCACATAGCTTGTATATACACGTAAAACATTGTAATTTACTCATATAAAAATAGCACACATAAAGGTTTCATTAACAAAACAGACATAAAGCATTTAAATAAACAAAATTCAAACTAAAAATCACAACGAAACATCATCATCATCTTCCCTTAAAGATGATGATGATGATGTTTTGTTATTATTTACTCATATACAAATTATAGACATAAAATGTTCATTAACAAAACAGATATAAAGCATTTAAATAAACAAAATTCAAACTAAAAATCACAACGAAACATCATCATCATCTTCCCTTAAAGATGATGATGATGATGTTTTGTTATTATTTACTCATATACAAATTATAGACATTTACTCATATACAAATTATAGAAACATCATAAAATGTTCATTAACAAAACAGGTATAACAGCATTTAAATAAACACAATTCAAACTAAAAACCACAACAAAACCAAGTACTGCAAAGACAACATCTAATAAAACGGCTGAATGTGTAGCACAGCTGTTCTCTAACTCAGGGACCTCGGGTTCACTACTCACGTGGAACAATGGCCGCATAGTCATGAGGGGCAGCCGTCCTCCTAGCGTACCTCAGGGACACGTTACGCTGCAGGGGGGGCGCGTACCCCAGGGCTGAGTTAGCCCTTGAGAGGTCCGTGGAGCTTCTACTGGGACCTGATGGTCGTCCAATCGATAGTCCAAGGGAGCGAGCACAAAGTAGTCAAGAGAGAAAAATGAGAAAAACTGGACTTGGCGAGAAATATCTTTGACGCCAACCTCAATCAAATTCTTAGAGGTACCTCTATTAGTGGATGCTTTAAGATGTTATAACTAATAGGCCGAAAACGTAAAACTCAACATTTCTTTAGCTAATGACTTCTTATTATAAAAAAGATCTATAACAACAATCAATTGATTTTAAATATTAAATATTATTTCTTAACTTTGATGTCTGAGAATTTAATAAAATTGTTTAACATGAATTCGGATAACAAAACCAAACAGGGTTCATGCAAATGCAATTGTATTTGTTTAAGTACGACATAATAATTTAAGGGCCATCTGTAAAAAGGAATTATGAGCGGATAGGTTTTAATCGGCAAATATAAAGCAAAGTAGAATAAATGATAAAAAAATATTAATGCATTAACAGTACTTAGAGCTCCTGCATCGTTAGATCGTTACGTACTCCTATAGGGAGAGATTAAAAGACGTCGCGCTTGATTGATCTAAACTGTCTTTCTGCGACAATGACTTGCAGAATTCCTACACTGAGGAGTTGAGATAGGCATATTACAATGTCATGCATATTGCAAAACATGACTGCATGAATTCGTATGTTGATATGAAGAGAAAGACAGAGGATAGAAATATGCGGAGGAGTTATATGCCATGAACCTGCCAATAGGCAGTGCACTAAGAGAGTGAGAGAGACAGACTTTAAATAGAGTAATAGAAAATACGTCCAATAGTACAATAGAGACAACGTGTAAAGCTAAATTTATAGTCTGCTCTCACACACCGATGTACCTGAGACGGTACATCTGGTTTCAAACCTATGACCAGTTGATGCAAGATTGCTATCAACTCGGCCACCGGACAGAACAGCTACTTCCATTAATAACATAGAAATGTAGATGATTTCAAGTCTACACCGATGCTGATACTCACGTAGCGATGCGTAGTTTCCAGCACCTGCCCCCACTCCACTCACCCTCGAGGCCTTGCCTGAGCCCGACTGGACGTAGCGGGGCAGCCCAGGCGTGCTGCGCCCGTCCCCCTCGTCCATGCCGTACGTACTGCCGTCTATCAACATCAATCAATCAATCAGTCAGTCTATCAATCAATCAGTAAATCAGTCAGTCAATCAATCAATTAGTAAATCAATCAATCAATCAGTTAATCAGTCAGTCAATCAATCAATCAGTAAATCAGTCAGTCTATCTACATCAATCAATCAGTTAATCAGTCAGTCAATCAACATCAATCAGACAATCAATCACTAAGTTAATCAGTCAGTCAATCAATCAATCAATAAGTTAATCAGTCAGTTAAGCAATCAATGAGTAGACATGAAGTGACGATCTCGTATAAAAATTTCTAAATGCTTAATAAATTGTGCATTTAACTGCATCTTACTGCAGTATCAAGTTATAATATTGTTATATTACAATTAGCATTGCTATAACTAATTTATCATGGTTTTCGTTCGTTTAGTATCGTTTATTCGTTTACCATAGCACAGCTTATACAAACAATAGGAACGTGCATATAGACTGTTATTAACAAATAACAATACAAAGAATTTTGAAAAGAGGCTTGATAATACTTACACAACTGCTAGCAGTTTCACAGCCTGCTATTGAATTTTAATAAAGAAAGGAAATGGCGAGGAACCGGACGTTCCATTCCTATCGATATACTATTGATTGGTTGATTGTTATGGATTAGAAATCAAACCTTCAGACGGAAGACTTCGCGGTATTCTTGCAGGCTTGCTCGCTACAGGTTGACCTCTGCTTGCTTGTCCAACAGCACGACTAAACATAGTAATTGTTGCTATGTACATGTATAGGAAGATGGAAAGAATAATAAAAACTGACCGGTATATTATTTTCAGAAGACTTACAATGGTTACAATTGAAATGGGATGTTTTGAAATGGATTCAACTTCTAACATTGCACAGAACTTTGTTAATATTTAGTTAAAACCTCAAACCAAAAATTTCTTTTACAGTTAGCAAATGTTTTCAAATTAAGACCAATATGAAATTTAACAAATAAAATAGATATTCAGTTTAAAGATATGCCAAAGCTAAAATAGAAATACTTTATAATAATAAAAATCCAGAATTGAAATATATGACAATAATTGAGCTAATAAAGCTTTAAAATGAAATAAGAGAACTGTAGCAAATAGGACTGGGAAAGCATTTGTCAGCTTACCCTTAATGCCTCGTTGGTAAAGAAGAAGGTTTTTAATAGACATGCTATCTTTTTTACTTGCCTAAATAGCTACACTACATCTTCTAATACAGTTTGTTTTATATACCCAGATTTATATACTATATATTAATATATTTTTCCAAATACGGTTCACACTACGCATAGTGAGATTTTTAGAAAAAAATTAATCAAAATGTAATGTTAATTTTCATACGACATGTGTACTGTCTGAGATGATCTAGTACTATCATCTAAGTACCCACTCTAGTACTATCATCTAACAGTCATCTAAGTACCCACTCTAGTACTATCATCTAAGTACCCACTCTAGTACTATCATCTAACTATCATCTAAGTACCCACTCTAGTACTATCATCTAAGTACCCACGCTAGTACTATCATCTAACTATCATCTAAGTACCCACTCTAGTACTATCATCTAAGTACCCACTCTAGTACTATCATCTAGGTACCCACTCTAGTACTATCATCTAAGTACCCACTCTGGTACTATCATCTAAGTACCCACTCTGGTACTATCATCTAAGTACCCACTCTAGAACTATCATCTAAGTACCCACTCCAGTACTATTACCTAAGTATCCACACTAAGTACTCTCATCTAACACGCCTCTATTCTGCTTTTGATCGACTGACCCATATCCTGATGAAGCAGTTCTATCCTGACTGATTGACCGAGCTCTCGTCTTGCTGGCCGCCCGCTGCTGCCTCCCAGCTGTGTTCAGAGAACTGCTGCTAGAGCTGCTGCTGCAAGCTGTTTGAAGCAGCTTCTGCTGCGCGGGGTCAAGGGCGTTGAACAGGGCAGCTGCCTGGTCCTTGAAGTGATCCTCAAACCCCCAATACGCTCTGAAGAACAAAAACCAGAATAGTAATAAATAATAAAGATTTAACGTCCGTTTTCTTACAAGGATGATGTCAGGGATGTCAATGATCATCGATCTGAGAATACTATGATCTCTTATTGCACTGCCTACTGGCAGGTTCATGGTATACAACGTCTCCACTCATATCTATCATCCGTTTTCCTTTTCCATTTTACTTCGCCACTGGCTCCAGCTAGCGGCGAAGTCGGTAAGATACTCGACCGCGGAACAGTATGCGCAGGGTTCAAATTCTGGGCCCGCCCGTCACTGGCATCGCTTTCGAGTGAGGAAACTGGCGTTAACTTTAGCTTTACCAGCTTTTTTCATGTACACACACGAGTGGATCTTTAAATCATCTACAACATCACAACCATCATTTTGAATAATGAGATAGAGCAAAATATTAAGAATAAAATGATTCCTTATCAAGAAAGGCAAATGAAACAAAACTGAACCCTTATTATTCTCATAATAACCAATATTCCTGATAAAACGAATTGCGTGAAGTACCCAGTAGTGACCGAAGACTGTAAGTAGATATAAAAACTAGAAACTCTTGAGTGAAATAGCAAGTATTAAATATTAAAAATTCATCCACCATGATTTATAGCATTAAGAATGGAAGCAACCCAATTTCTAGATTACAGCATGAACCTATACAAGCTTTAAATAAATGAACAGTTAGTTCACGTGCAGTACTCGACAAGAGTGAAATCTAATGATAGTCCACTTAAAAGGCTACAAAATTAAATTCAAAAGCTACACAGAGCTGACTGAGAGGTAAGACGCCAAGTTCTGTAAGAGCTTCAAAGAAATATATCTTGAGCAGCGTAGAAGTAGTAGAAGTAGTAGTAGTAGTAGTATGCACTTCTGCGCACAGATGCAAGCAACACTTGCAATCGTAAGTAAGGGAAAAAAAGGCAGCACACTTGTCGCAATCCACTCCACTAAATAAAAATGCTTTAAGCTTGGATTTAAACGAAAATGTTCTGAGTTCATTTCGCAGCGATGCCGGTAGTTTATTTCATGTTGATTCAGCTGCCCATGTGACAGATCTTGATGCCAGTGCTGACTTTAGTCCGGCAGATTTCGCGAGTAAGCGCTGGACTTGTGACCTCAGTTGCCGAGTTGGTTCATATTCATTTACATGTTCACAGAGATATGTTGGCTGATTTTTTGTGCTGAGTATCTTAATGACAAAGAAGAATTAACGACAAACTTTCTAGCGAATACTCTAGCGTCGGCATCAGCGTCAGATAGAGCACGCTTGATGAAATCTTGTAGTGGCACCACTTGTCGTTCCAGAGTGGACGTAACCCATGTGCGTAGTATTAGGTCTATCAGCTCACAGCTCTGCCTGCAATCAATCAATCAACAGGTCCAATAATTAGTCAATCTATTAATTAATTAACTAACTAACTGGTTGGAGCCAGTGTCGAATTTGGTAAGATACTCGACCACAGATCAGTATGTGCGGGGTTCAAATCCTGTGGTTCGTCCGTTGATGACATTGCTTTCGAGTAAGGAAACGGATGTTAACCATTGCTTTACCAGCTTTTAATTAGTTCATCAATCAAACATTAATTAATTACTGCTCGTCAAAATATATCCTATACAGAATCAGTAGGTTAGTAATATTGTTATATCTGTAAATCTATTACTACTCAGCAGTAAATATACATAAAATGAATAAGAACTCAATCAAAAAAAACAATATCTACGTCTCACTAATAGCCACCCTATCTATTAGAATTTATATGTCAGCAATGAAAATTGTTTTGGTAGACAAAGTAATTAAAACTCTTTTATAAAACCATTTTTCTAATGAGTGACTATAATAATATAGTGTAAATGTTTGTAGACTCAGTCCCTACAATGTTGTATATTTTAGAACTAATGAACTTACTTTCTTATAACTGGAGACTTCGCAGTCAAGTTGCAGGTAATCAATGGTAGAAGTCTTGGATTATGTGTGTTCTGAAATAAAATTACAGTAAATGAAATCTAAGCAGGATAAAACGCATGACGACAGTTACAATACAATAGAACATACGATTATAATTTTTATCATAAAAGCAATAAGATACAATTACATGGAATGGAATTAATCAAAAATATGCAGGAGTGAATCTTAAATATATATAATAAATGTACATAAACCAAAATAGTGAATATATGTATCTTTACGTCACCGTTTAAATACCAGCATAAAAAGACAAAATAAGGTACAATAGATAAAACATGAAAATTTGAAAATAATCACATTTTGAAACAAAATAAAATTTCTATTAGCAACCAACTAAGACGAACTTCATTGAATGACTTGTTCCAATGCACGCTAAAAATAAATAAATAAAGTACTGACTGGTCAAAATGCAATACAAACAAGATTTTAAATTCCTTTGCTCAGTTATTTAAAGCTTTAACGTCTGAAACGTGAATAGTACGTTAGGCAACTGCATGGTCTTCATCAGGCATTCACCACACAATACCATCGCAAACAGGATTCAAATATTTTCAATTCTTAGAAAGTAGTTTTGCAGTTGATTTTATTCAATTCAATTGTTCAGAATTATCATACATTGAATCTCGATGTTTCTTTATGAAATAGGACAGCAACACCCTGACTGGGGTGTGAATATAAAATAACAAAGAATAACTTCAATTCATTACACATTTATTTAAATAGTTTCATTGCCTAAAAATTAATACGTTTTCATAATTAATATATTTTTATATATTTGTTTTCCAAAGTCAGAAAGGGCCTTCGGTTTGGATGCGCTTTTGCCACAGAAATGGCTAAAAAATCATAAAAGGAATGGAAACCATTTGTATCCCAACCCTAGTTAAACTGAGATTCAAGGGAATAGGATGATGATTAATATTTAATATATTTTAATATTTAAAGAACAAATAATTCTAATATAATTCAAAATATATACTACATTGACAGAATCAGAGCTTCATTCATACCTGAACAATGAACTTCAGAGCAACTGCCCCAGATGTGGCCATGACCTTGGCAGAGTTTGGTACGAGCTGAACTAGAGTAGGGGTGACCACCTCAGCGAAATGGTCAAACTCTCTGCCCAACCTCTCTGACAGAAAACTGTCCATACATCAATCAACCAAAGAATTCTATCAATACTCGTAATTGATAGGAATTCTTTTATAATTTAATTTACAATTACTCGATCAGTTCTAGTTATTGATAGGAATAAATGTATAATTTAATTTCCATTACTCAATCAGTTCTCGTTATCGAGAGGAATTCTTTTATAATTTAATCTACAATTGCTTGGTTTCATTCTTGAGTAATTGTCGGCATAACGTCATAGAGTAATACACACTGTCACGTTATTCGTTAAATATTCATTTCAGGACAGTGAAGACAAGAAGTGATCAATCTGTCTATGAACAAAAGAAATAAAATATAAATATGTTAATTAGTCAATGAAAATCTATAGACAAATTAATCAATCGGACATGATTTATACGCAATTAAAATCAGTACATTAGTCAGACAGAATTTTGTTCCAATAATTAATTCACACCTAGTTATTAAGGATCATAAAATCTCCAACAATCAATTATCAGCTTTAAAAGTTACTTAGTCAACCGCTCGCTGACCTTGAGTCTGTACTTTCCCTGTAGAATTTCATCTATTAGAAAATCATATGCTCTTAACAGAGAAGCCTTGGTTAAGCATAAACTGTTTCGGGGAATCTTAACAAAAGCGACTCCTGTGTATCCACGCAAAATGGCCTATACTCTCAATTCAGTCAGTCAAATAAATCAATTAGGATCTAGTGTTTGGACATCCCAAGTGAACTGCAGGAATTTTCAAAATACAGACATTTCATACAACGCCCGCACTGGCTACAACCGAATCCATGACACAAGATCAAGCCAACCTCCAGCAATTAAGACCAGTGGCTTAGCCGGTGGCCTGATATGTCAGGCTTTCGAAAGCGAATCAGTATGGGCAGTATTCCAAACCCGACACATCCCTAACTGATATACATTTCGGAGATGACAATGACGTTCAACAGCAGCAATAGTATATTATATTATTGCTGCTATAATGATTAATTCAAATTAATAATAATATGATGATTAATTGAAATTAATTATTATATTATTATATATTAATATAATTATTAGACTTTTAGAATTTTCCGTTTTGTCTAGATGATAAACTGAAAATCCTAAAAGTCTAATAATTATATTAATATATAATAATATAATAATTAATTTTAATTAATCATCATATTATTATTAATTTTAACTAAATAAAATAAACTAAATAAAACAAATAAACTAAATAAAAAATAAAATGATAAAGATAAACTGAAGCAGAAGCCACGTACCTGATGGTGACACAAGCCTCTCTGACGACCTGAGACCTGAGATCAGCTGCACAAGACCTCACACAGTTCTCCAGACTCCTCAGCTGTTGACTGAACTCTGAGTACTGAGTGGCGTCCTGCAGCACTAGAGCCCTTATCAGCTTCAACTGCGCCACAGATCAATCAATCAATCTATTCAACTGCACCATTGATCAATCAATCAATCAATTCAACTGCGCCATAGATCAATCAATCAATCTATTCAACTGCGCCATTGATCAATCAAAAAATCAATTCAACAGCGCCATAGATCAATCAATCAATCAATCAATTCAACTGCGCCATAGATCAATCAATCAATCTATTTAACTGCGCCATTGATCAATCAATGAATCAATTCAACTGCGCCATAAATCAATCAATCAACAATCAATTCAACTGCGCCATAGATCAATCAATCAACAATCAATTCAACTATGCCATAGATCAATCAATCAATCAATCAATTCAACTGCGCCATAGATCAATCAATCAATCAATTCAACTGCGCCATAGATCAATCAATCAATCAATCAATTCAACTATGCCATAGATCAATCAATCAATCAATTCAACTACGCCATAGATCAATCAATCAATCTATTCAACTGCACCATTGATCAATCAATCAATCTATAAATACGAATTTAACGTCTGGTGACTTATAAGAGGGCAGTTTCATAGATCAAACAATACAATGTATCACATATATGACATGTACAACACATGTATTGTATGATTTCATCAATACAATCAATCCATCAATATGCATTTAATTATATTTACCGGTGACTTAGAAGAGGGCAGTTTCAGAACTTGTACATAAGAAGATACATAGGTTGTCGAAAAGAATTATAAATCCTCTCTATAAATGAAATGAGTTGACGGTAACTCCATTCAAAACTCGATATATAATAAAAACATGTGATTAAAAATTTTCACATAATTTCTTCCTTTTACCTTGAGAATGTTCTTGACTTTATAAAATGGTAGCTATGGTTAGAGAGAGAGAGAGGAGAGAGAGACAGAGAGAGAGAGAGACAGAGAGAGAGTTTTTTATTTTACTTCAGTATCACCACAACAGTGTTACATACAGATTTATGAAGTCCAGAGTTACATATAATTATAATCCGTAAAATAATAAGCAATACGGTCACATACAAAATACTTGACAGCAGTAAATAGTTAAGAAAATGTTCTATCAACAGTTCAAGAAATTGATCTGAAATAGATTAACTTAAGCTGTATCGGAAAGCTGGGATAGTCGGTGGCACACTTGCGAGATAAGCAGAAGACTCTGATTCAAATCTCAACTACAGCAAGTACTAAACTTAGATTTATAGTTTCACTGTAACTCAGACGATATTCCATGTCTACAGATACACAGTTCCATAAATTGAAAAACATAAAAATATTTTATATTATTTAAAGCATAAAAGAGACCGGTTGGTGAGCGACTAGGCACTCCAAATTGCTACAAAAATGTAAACGAATGGAAAGTCTCAAATAGGAGATTCACTGATGGATGTTATGATGTTGGACAGAGAGGATTTGAGACAATCTATTCGTATCCCCACCCTAGTTAAACTGGAATACAAGGGAAGATGATGATGATGAAAGCATAAAAGAGACAAATATATAAAGATAAAGCTACTCAATAAAAGCTTATATACTCACACACGTTAGCAAACATTCAGACATACATTTAGACATTTACAACAAACATCCGGAGAGAGGGGCAAATATATGAACAGAGAGAACTACAGTCAGACATACCGATTCAACTCTTTTCTCCCAGTCGGCATTGCTATCAGACAGTACTTCTCTTATCTTCGTAACGGTGTCTGTCATATCTTTCACAGAGAATATCTGCAACCACTCAAGTAATTAGTTAATATAACACCCGAATATCGTTATCAATATAGTTCATACCTTTAATACAACTTGAGATACTACCACCATCACATCCATCTCTTAGTTATTTACTTATTGCAATATGTGACTCTAGTTAGAAGAAGAAGCATAATGGAAAACATAATTTCAGACGCACTATTTATAATTTAAAATAAAACAATCAATCCAAAGTGTAAAGGAAGAATTTAAATATGGTATACTGTTCATACAGGTTACAGATTTTAATTTAAAGTTCAGATAGTAAATGCCTTCGTATATAGCATCAGGACTGTAATAGAGTAAAAGAGTGTAATCCTTTTGGTCTACTTGAACCATGAAACTCCATCAGTATCTTCAATGCGCATCATTAAAACTGTGGATGGCTGAGTGAATAGAAAGCTGGTGTTATAAGCAGTAGGTTACCGGTTAGAATATCAGCCAGACAGGCTCAGACAGTCTCTTACATTACGAAAGCAGATGTTAAACTTTGATTTACTTATAATTTATAAAAAAGGCTACAAACTCTCAGTTTAGGCACATCTTCAAAACTCCGTGTGAAAGACTCTTCGTCCATTGCTCCAGCTGATGCTGTAAAATAGGCATAAAAACGCGCACAAGTTATACGAATATCGTTAGTATAAAAACTAAAAAGCTAATGAAGAAAGAAAAATTAAGAAAAATGAAAATAATTTAAAAAGAAACATCGGGGTCTTTAAGTCATATACACAGAAATACACTTAGATACTTGCAGTTGCAATATAATTAAGAGTACAGTTCAGATATAATAAGAATAATATTATATATATATATATATACATATATATATATATATATATATATATATATAATATATATATATATATATATATATATTAATTATATATAGATATCTATATATATATATATATATATATAATATATCTATATATTATATATATATATAAAGGTATATATATATCGCTATATTTATATGTATAAGGTGATAAAGGTTTTATATATATATATATATGTATATATATATAGATATATATATATATATAGATATATATATATAATATATATATAATATATATATAATAATATATATATATAATATACTATATTATATATGCTATACTTGTATATATGCATATATATATAAAACCACCTTTATCACCTTTATATACATATAAAGGTGATCTATTTATCAACGTCCTGGACAAAATACGAAAAACATTTAATATAATACTAAAAATTCTATCAAAGAGAACAGATCAATCAGCAGGCGAGACTCTTTGACTCGTTCTTTACAGTAATGATATAAAATACACATACACGTACATACTGATCCGCGGTAGAATACCTTAACAACATCGCCACAGGCTCCAGCCAATCGTTCTTTACAGTAACTAATATGAAATACCTGCTGATGACTTGGCAGAAGCTTTGCCGAGAGATGACGTAGCAGAACTCGTTCTACTGGAGCTCGTAGAGCGCTTGGCTATTGGTTTACTTGACTGTGTCGACTGAACGCTGTCTGCATCGTCATCTGCCGATCAATCAATTAAACTCTCAACTAGTCCGTCAATGAAATGATCAATCAATCAGTCAATATAATGAAGCAATTCAATTAAACAATATAGTGACAAATTAAACTATCAATTAATCAATTAAATAGTCGATAAATCAGTTTAAGCTCAATACAAACAGAGCAACAAAAAGAAAAAAAAAGAAAAAAAAAGAAAAAAAGGAAAAACATCTACTAATCAGTAGACTAAAGCTAAGATTCACGTAAGTTTCCTACTCCGACTTCGCCTGACAGTAACGGGGAGAGCACTGAATTTGAACTCAGAACCTACGGATTCGCTGTCCAAGAACTTGCCAAGAAGTCACTGACTGAGTCCAATGAATGTAAGCAGCACACAAGCGCACTCCTAGTTCCACTTAAAAACAACAGCATGAGTACTCTGTTGCAAGACAGGCCAATGACAATCACAGAACTCCATACTCTCTCTCTTAGTGCACTGTCTACTGGCAGGTCCATGGTATATAACGCTTCCACTCATTTCTATCTTCCGTTTCCTCTTCATGTCCACATACGAGTGGATCGTTAAATCATCGATCATAATATACCATTATTCTGAGGGATTCTGTTTATGACGAGGTGAGCCCTTATGCCTTACTCAGCTTCGATTAACATTTACTGGGCAGGGGCGCCATTCCCTGAGAAAAACAATCCTGTCTACCCTGTACTTGAATGTAAAAAACCCCATACTTGAATGTAAAAAACCCCATACTTGAATGTAACAAACCCCATACTTGAATGTAAAAAACCCCATACTTGAATGTAAAATCTCATACAGTCGAGCTTATAGTATTGACTGAATCCAGAGTTTAAAGGCAGTGTGAAAGATTAGGCAACGGCTCTTCATTGCATAATTTAGATTTCTTGCTATATTTTTCATGCTTAATCTCCAGTTAATATAATAAGTAAATAAAGGTTGACGAAACAGCATTGATAGAAAACCACAAGACAACAGGATAGCGATGGCAAGTATTGCCTATTGCAACAATTATAATAGTGCAACAATCTTCAGTGCTCAAGCATAACAGTGCACATGAGAGCGCAATTTCTCCATTATCAATACATGCTGAATGATCATACACAGATAAATTTTTGTGATAGGACATTTTCTTAGTTAGTCTTTTTTGGCATAAGAAATAATAGAAATGCGTAAATTGGCACAAAAGTGACGAGATCATTCTTCAAGTTGGTACAACAAGATTAAGTGACAGACCCTAATAATCTTCTAAAGCAGTCACACACATTGAACTAACCTTCGTTAGCTAGAACTAAACCAGCCGCCTGAAGTTCATCCATCTTATAATAGATCTGATTTAACCTGGGAACGCAAAATCAACATAAACAAGATCTTATAGAGACTACATGGGAGGTGAAACGTATTAAAAGGATTAATTATCTACTACATTATATACAGCAATTAATTATTTAAATTCTAGCCTCAAATATTAAAATAATAATTAGTTCAAAGACTATTTATTTTTACATTAGACTATCATTTATTCTGATAGTGAGTTTAATGAATTTTTTTGTATCTGAAATGCTAAAAAGTGGATAAGTAGCATTAATTGACAAAATCTCTGATTAAGTTAATTCTTCAACAAACTCCAGACTATAAATTTACTTCATTTATCAAAACTTTTTACTTTATTAAACTAAATGAATGAACGACATAATGACTGATTGATTAATCGATTGTTAATTAAACACCTCTGACGGGTTCGATAGATAATTGAACCTAGATGTAATGACAACTCGACTGATTCACACCTTGTAGGATTAATCTCACGTTTTGATAGGTCATTCCTCAGTTTCTCACCCACGTGTCGATACATTTCAACCAATGTAGTTACAGCTTGATCTCTGACCTGCAGTAGATTACAAACCATAGCAATACTTAATTTATTTTATTTTATTTTATTCCCCAATTCAATGGCAAACAAATAGTCACAGTATACAAAGTTACAAAGCTATCAAGTGAATATGAACAAGTACAGTGTAAATGCGAATATCATTCAACAGCAAAAAGTGCAAAAAATATCGAATCTCAATACATGGATTACATATATGTATATTCATCACTAGCCTTGAGATTTCTTTAAACAATTCATTTATTAAGTAAATAAATACAAGTACGACTATATAAGTCGATGTCAAAGCGACACAGGTTAATCGTAACGAATGAATTGGAATACTGAGTACATCACTAGTAAGATGATTAAACTAAAACGAGCAGAGTGGACCCACCGGAATACTTTGGTCGTCCAGCAGTTTAACAACCTGAGGCACTATTTTAGAAACACCAACGTTCTTTGCTCCAAATCTGAAAAACCATAACAAATCAGTGCACGAAGTTCAAGAATCAATGCGTAAAATTTACACAACTATTATACAAAAATAAGAACTAATCTACGACATCAAAGACAATAAAATATTACTTTTTGGCAGCATTCATTAATCTTTGAAAATGTTAATCGTAAACAGATATTAACTAAACTCATTTCCACGCCAAAAAAATATTGTATAAATCATTTATCAAAGCATTAAATGAAGTGTCAAGTATAAGGAAATTCAACTGGCCCACTCAGAATCAAATAGTCTAGCAGTCAATCCGGAGTCAAGAATAATACAAAAAATAAGGATAATCAAGAAAAATCAATTCAGTTACTCAAAAAGCCAAAAAAGAGTCTAGATTCTAGCAATCCAACAATACAGTTAATTCTTGAAATGAAAACTGAAGTAAAACTGTCAGGCAGTCCTCAAGACCTCCACTAGTCAATTTTTTCTGACCATAGAAAGAGAAGTGCAGAGAACTGGTTATAGACTACTTAGTCATAGTGATCATCATTGCCTTCACTTAAATCCCAGTTTATCTAGGGTTGGAATACGAAAGACTTTCACCATTCATCTCTGTCCCACACCAGTGACCAAATCATCAGTCAATCCTCTGTTTTCAATATCTCTCTTAATCACCGCATATCACGTCAGCTGTGATCTATCTCTCTCTAATCTAACATCCATCTATTCCCTCCAAACTCTCTTTACTACATCCTCATCTGCCTTTCTCACAGTATGCATCTCAATCTCGCCTGAGCCAACCTCTCCCTAATCCCATCAACACTCAAATTCATCTTCATATATTCATTTTCCATGAAATGAATACTACTTATAGACTACTTAGTATTTATATTAAAAGACTCAAGTGGTAATGCTTACTCCATAAGGCAGTTTTGTATGCAGATAAGCAGCTCTTCTTTAACCTTCCACAGCTTGTGGGTAAATGCAGAGCCTAGTCTCTCCAACACATACTGCAATTAGACATACACAATTAATAAATAAAGTAATAATGAATCAACGTCTAAATTTATGAATAAACAAGTCACTACAATGGCACTGAATTGCATAGAAAGTCACTACAATATAACATAGCACTACACAAAAAGGAAAGAACAATTTGACCATTACCGCTTTAACCACTACCATTTTGACCACTTTGATGGCGTCACAATCATGCACCGATCTTATCAGTTGTTACTCTCTTTCCTTATGAAATGTACACAAATATGTTCACGTATGTTCCAATAGGAAATTATATACGATAACAATAACTCCATAAATGCATTTTTATAAACAAAGAGAAATATGACAATATGATAAATAAAACCCTTAGAACGAAACACAATTATTTAAATGTATTTAAGAGAATTGTTAGTATCTCACCGACAATTCGTCAGTTATATTATAAGCAATTAACTGAGTGAGACATGGGCTGAGCTGGTGGCATGTTGGCATGTTATTCGACAGCAGATCAGCAGGTGCAGGGCTCAAATCCAATGCAATGCACTCCCAGTCATTAGCGTGCTATCAAACAGAAAACTGGCGTTAAACATGGCTTTAGCCGTTAAGTTTAACTTTAAACAAAAGAGGTTACTTTGAAATCACAAAACAATGCCAATATTATACTGAGAACAATTATAAATAAATAAATTAAACAATGCCACTATTATGTATTTTATCAGTATGATTAAAGTGATAATTACTTGAGGTGTTGCGGCGCTTCTCATCATCTTAATTATCAGATCACGCGCTCCTTCACGAACCTAAAACAATCAATTTAATATTTAAGCCATACTGGCTATAATAAACTGCTTAGTAGTAATAATAATAATAATAATATTTAATAATAATAATAATAATAAACGTTTCTGCAAACGAAGCTCAGGTAGAATGTCTCGCCATCACAATTTAAATGACTTAATATGGCGAGCACTTTCAAGAGCAGGCATCCCTTCCTCTAAGGAACCAAGTGGGTTGTCCAGATCAGACGGCAAGCGTCCGGACGGCCTGACTTTAGTGCCCTGGTGCAACGGTAAATGTGCCGTATGGGACGACACGGTCATTGACACTATGGCAAACTCCAACCTAAATACGACTTCAGTCACAGCCGGTGGAGCTGCTGTTCATGCCGCCTCTAGGAAGTTGGATAAATACCGTGATCTGTCCTTAGGATATGAAGTTGTTCCTGTGGCCATTGAAACCATGGGCCCGATGAATCCCGAAGGAGTTGACTTTATCAATGGCATAGGCAGACTTACTGCAGAGCAAACCGGCGATAAGCGAGAGACATCTTTTCTTTGGCAAAGGCTTTCGATGACTTTGCAAAGATTTAATGCAGTCTGCTTCAACAATTCTTTTAAGCCGATTGATGACCTCGAGTAGCCGGGCGGCGATTCAGCACGTACTGCTTGAATCGTTTTTATCAAACCCCAGGTTCTTTACACCGAAGTAACAAAAAATAAAAATAAAAATAATAATAATAATGCTGGTGCTGCTGCAGAAGCCGCGGCTAATAGGAAAACTCCAAAGTATGCTGAAATCTCTAGCAACTATATCTTCCTGCCCATTGCCTTTGAGACCCTGGACTCCATCAACTCTGCCGCATCAGACTTTATTGACGAAATAGGCAGGAGGATCAGCGCCATTACAGGTGATCAGCGGGAAAAAGCTTTTCTTTGGCAGCGACTGTCTATTGCTCTCCAGCGATTCAATGCTGTCTGTTTCAGTGGCACTTTGGCTAATGCGGCTTCCCAGAGTGTAGAGGAATTATTTTAATCGCTTCTTTTTTAAACTTTTAATTAAATAAAGTCTCTTTTATCTTATTTTTTAACCCAGGGTCCTTTACAGCCCAGGGCATTTAATATAATAATAACAATAATAATAATAAGAAGAAGAAATAATTATATTAATAATTATAACAAAACTTTCGTCATGACTTCGGGTTACAAACAGGGTACTAAATCCTCACTGATTGGTTGGAATGTTCCTTCTCTATCACTTTCTTAACACTAAGTCTGTACTAGACAAATACATTCTGAGTCCACAGCGTTTTGATACGAGGATCATGTGCATTGAAACTGACTGACAGAAAGAGCATATCAACAAAACAACAAAACGATTGTCTTAACACTGAAATTAGCTTTGTTACAAAAGTCTTCAGTGAGGAATTAGGAATGATAGACAAGGATAAACATAACTCTGGTGGTATCCCCACGGCCTTCCACTCATAGTCTGAGGCTCTGAGCTAGCTAGATACCTGACTAGCTAGATAGAGCAATGCTCTCACTAGGGACAGATTGAATGGTATTGGGCTTGTTTTAATTAATTGCATCATTGATTATGTTTGTTTACCTGTCGGCTGGAGCCAGTGGCGAAGTCGGTAAGATACTCGACCGCGAATCAGTTAATGCGGGTTCAAATCCTGGGCTCGCCCGTTACTGACATTGCTTTCGAGTGAGGAAACTGACGTTAACTTATCTTTAGCTTTAGCTTTTTTTAAGCTTGTACTTTTATTTCTCATTTTGTACACTCTGTATGTATGCGATTTTACACTGAGGTTGTTGTCGGAATAAACATAAACTCTCTCTCTCTCTGAGCCAGTCCCATGAAGCAAGTTGTCTACCTGTCGATTTCTTTTCAGGTACCCAGGTCATACAATTCGATAATAGCTACTTGCTTGAATGAGTAGCTTTCTTTAGTCTTTAATATAATATTTAATTGAATCATGAAATGCTACTATAAGATGTATAAATTTCCGTAAACACGAGCAGAAAAAGCAATTCCCTACAGTTACATACACACAAAGCCGACACGAAAATATACAATGCAGTAATACACAAACATACAGGCATACACTTAGATACATACACACATACGCCGAAACATACAATTCAGTATACACAAACATTCAAGCATACACTCAAATATACACACGCAGACGTCGAAACATACAATGCAGACATACACAAACATATAGGTATACAATTGAATCCAAGCAAATAGCAGGCTTAACTAATATTAAAAATTATATACTAATGCGTAACCATACCTGATCTTTACTGTCGCCCAAACGATCAACGGCATTTGGTAAAACTGCAAATAGAAAACATGAAATAGTATTAGAGACAACTAGGAGAGTTACTAGGTATTTCAACATCGAGCATGAATCCACTGAAGGAACCTATGAAGTCATTGCCAGTCTCGTCAAATACAAAATCATACAAATGTCATGGCAATTTGGATTTAATAAATTTTATTAATGATCTGGTAAAAAGAATTTTTCTCCTATATTGTATACGAATTACCACAGAATAGAACAAATTTACAAGTTTACATTAAACTGGACATAAGCAATACCTGCAGATGAAGACAATAAGAAACCACCTCAGAAGTCATATTTTCCAAGACAAAGGTTACATTAAAGATAGAGAGAGAACTATGCTTATTTCAACACACTCAAAATAAAAAGCATTAAAAGCTAAATAATAAATACATTAAAAGCTTTGATAAAAGCTTAGCCATTTAGAATGGATCATGTTTTGATCAATAGTGTACTCTTACTGAGTGAAAGCAGATTGTGAGTGGGAATCTGAATCATACACCTGCCACTAGGCGGAACACGAGAGACAGTGAGAAATAGCCAAAGGGATGGCATGTTCGTCAATATTAAAGCAAAAGATCAAAACTTAAATTAATATAATAAAATATATTTCAAATCTATCATCATCATCATATTCCCTAATTGCCCAGTTTAATCGGAGTCGGGATACAAATAGATCTTTTACAGTCCTCTCTGTCCTACATCAATCACATTAAGCCTATACCATTCCATTCGTTGAGATTTTTGTACCAATCATAAAATCTATTAAATAGATACTAAAATCCATCATCAATCAAAAAAAGCCCATAAATTAAGTATCTCATCAAAAATTGTATCAACAGGCACGCTCAGATCCTAACGACTACACAAACTTATAAAATTCTCTCTCTCTCTCACTTTCTCTTAGTGCACTGCCTAATGGCAGGTCTATGGTATATAACGCCTCCATATATTAAATAAAATAGTAGTAATTTTAACAACATAATGGTAAAATTAAAACTTATTTCATTATGATTTCACAAATTATATTTTGTCATTTAAAACTAATTTCAAGACCATAAATTAAAAAGCAATTATAGTAATTATGTTAAATACTCTTGAAAACGAGACCATATCGATATTCATGTAAGAAGTGCTTTATGCATTCAGAGATAAAAGTGATATTGGATAGGAACATCACCGAAAGGACAGCATATTCGCATAAAAAGCCCGGGAAATAAAGTTCACAAAAAAGTAGAACGTCATCGAAAGCTGCAGAAAGGTTAATCATGAGTCTGAGTTAGCTGTAATACGGCGCAGCTGCCACAATGCAGTATAATAAAGGTTTAGAGCTTAATCATTATCAGAAGGCTATGTCCGGGACGTCTCAAGCAGAATATATACAACGGCAGGCAGATCTACAGATAATCGACCGCGGATCGGTAGATGCGGGGTTCAATTCCTGAGCTCGCCCGTGACTGACATAGCTTTCAAGTCAGGAAACTGACGCTAACCTTACCTTCACCAGCTTTAGCTTTAGCTTTACCAACAGAACAACATGCAAAATGTACTGACCAACAGAAGGCAGTCGACTAAGAAAAATGACACAATTTATAATTAAAAACGGATAGCATACCAACTGCAGCGGAAGCATGTAAATTAGTCTCGAAGGCCAGTTCAGATCAAGACATGGTTCTAGATATTGTCATTACAAATAAGAGCACCCATAATAGCTTGAATAAACCGCATACAGAATGTAACAAAAGGTATGAGATCATTTATGAGAATGCATGCAAGCAGTGCTATTAAAAGTATATACAGCAAAGTGAATATGTAATTATGTCTTCTATCATTTTACACATAAAAGTTGTTAATTACGCATGACAATTTTATGTATTTAAAATATTACCTTAGTATTTATTATAAATACTAGTAATATTAAATACTAAGAGCTATATACAGGTTTAGGTTTATAACAGAAGGCACTATCAAAACCAACTAAATTTAGTCTTCATCAGTGTCTTCAGGTGGGATTTAAAGTTAAATTAGCATTGGTTTATATATATATATATATATATATATATATATATATATATATAATGTAGATTGATTCTGTATTGGAGTATCATTTATAGAGATTCAGTCACTGAGTGCAATTGTATACATCACGCATCAATAGCCCAGTAGCTAAAGCAACGTCGAGCGCGATATACTATATCCTATATCCCGCATACTTTCACAAGAAGCTAAATCTCAGCACTTTGTAACCTTACTGGGCCTAACCAAGTAATAAAAGTTTGCCAAAACCCATTCGACACAACCCTAACCCTACCTACAACCTACCATTCCCTATCTCAACTTTTTGGACGTACCATTTATCATTCATTATATCTAGAAAAATAACTGAAGGCTGCAGGAGTTAGCATTTATTGGAGAACAGAAGGTAGAAAAAGAATGAACATTGAGGACATAGCAAAGAATAGAGTTTTGTGGAGGAACATCATAGAGAATCTTTAGCTAGAACCAGCCCCAGGATGATCACATGACATATCTATAACAATATATGATAATTAATACTGATCAGCGAAAGTGACGATATTTAAGGGCTAGATTTCTATTAAACTTGACTGTAGCAGTGTATACTACAGTGTGTGTAGACATAGCGTGAGAAAGAACGCAATTAGATTGACCGCATGAGAACCACTAATACACGCGATGAGTTGATAACAGGTCGTCACAATGCGAGGCACAAATAATACCTCTAAATAAAGAAAAGCTTTATATATAATACTATATATATATATATATATATATATATATATATATATATATATATATATATATATAATATATATATATATAATATAATATGTATTGATATATAATAATATAATATATATAGATATATAATATAATATAATATGTATATAATGTATATATATATATATATATATATATATATATATATATATATATATATATATATATAGCAGCGCTTTTTTTTATAGATTTCTTGATTCATTTAGATGATCTTCTTTATACATCTAGTCCATCTATCAGCTTCAAAACATCTATTTCTGTGGGATGTATCAGGTGCATTGCATATTGAAACAAGATTCGAGCACACGGTATTATATGAAAATTCTACAAAATAGGTATACTTAGAAATACGCCACAAACATTTGGTTATTCCATAACTTGATAATTAACCTCTTAAATTGGAAATTAATTCATCAAATTTTGTAGCCTACTGTCAACGATGTTATATCGGTGAATTATTCTATGTTGTATATTATTTTTAAATTTGGCGAATCCTGTAAAATTGTAAGAATCAAATCTATTGCTTGATAGAGTGAAAGTTGTGAAACGTATCTGTGTGCTAGAAAAGGCTTCAAGCTCAATTATAACATAACATTTTTAAGCAGTAAAGGCTAACGAGAGCCAATCATCATAGTGAAGTCAATGGACCATTATGATATATACAACAGAATACACTAGCTACCGATTACATGACTCAACTAGTAAATATAGAGGCGAAAGCCAAAGTGCTGCATTCTCGAAGTACACAACACTGCACGAAAGTGTCCTATAGTGTTAATAATCTGAGCCATTAGCCTTCAACGATTGTTTTAATTATGTATCTGGGTACATTTAGTTACTGCAATGGTACAAAGTTCATATTTATGCTTTAACGCGTCGTTACATACACAAAAGGAATTTTATATAACAGCAAATATGTTACACTGAGTTTTAAAAAGTGCTGCTGAAAGAGTGTGCTCAATACTAGAAAGTTTTAGTTACTACAAACACGGGCAGTAGGATTAATTATGCCATTTATTATAAATCAGTGTTTAAAACAGTGATCGGTTTACACTGTAACAGTAAACCCCATTACCGTTATCTAAAACAAGAGAGTGTATCCCTTTTCTAGTTAACTTAATATATTTATTCTGTGTATTAATTACTTAAGAATTTGCCTGACAAAAACATGAGAGCAATTCAATTAAAAGTCGAAAACATAAATAAGATAAATGCATTTTATATCAACATAGAGAGTTTTTACTGTCAATCATCTATGCAAAGTGTATCAACATAGAGTTTTGACTGTCAATCATCTATGCAAAGTGTATCAACATAGAGTTTTGACTGTCAATCATCTATGCAAAGTGTACCAACATAGAGTTTTGACTGTCAATCATCTATGCAAAGTGTACCAACATAGAGTTTTGACTGTCAATCATCTATGCAAAGTGTACCAACATAGAGTTTTGACTGTCAATCATCTATGCAGAGAATATCAGCATAGAGTTTTGACTGTCAATCATCTATGCAAAGTGTATCAACATAGAGTTTAGACTGTCAGTCATTAGGCAGAATGTATCAACAGTTTCTGCCAATATATTCTTATCAGAATACAGAGGCTCATATAAAAAATGTATTCTGATATATAGTGAGATCAGAGGAGTTGGAAGGAAAATAGAGGCTATAATTAAAACATAAAACTGACGAAATGTTAAATAGAATAAAAGGAGACAAGCGAAGAAAACATGTAGAGAGAAAAAACTAAAGAAGTAAAAATTGTCTATCTAATGATTACATTAAACTAAAACAAATTCGTAGATTTAATCCTACAGAATGATCATATCTATAACAACCCAGATTGTACTAATTTCCAGGATGTCTCAATAGCTCGATACTAATACATAGTATAGTATATTTCAATAACTACAATAATTATAAAACATTAATAAATATTAATGCAAAAGTGAAGTACATGCCTCTAAGTACTTAATTACAAAAGAGTAATTTTAAAAAGTCAGCAGCTGTTTTGCAATGTATGCAGCAATAAAAAATTAAAAACCTGTTTTGGGATAATATTAACATTAATATATTTAGCAGCTGAGTATTTTGAGCAATCATATTAGATAAGCTGCAACTGTTATAGAACCGAGCAGCAATGCAAACATACGGCACGCTTTGTTAGGCAATGCACGCTAACTAGACTGCCTACCGAGCCCACTGCAACTCAAAGCATTGATTTTAGTCAAGCAACCCCGGCCAGTCACAGACAAAGCAATACCCTCTCTATACAAATATTGACATAGTAAAGAAAGCCTCAGAGATACAGCAAATACTACTAATTACAGCTAAAATAATCTCTGCCTAGGAGATCCACACAAAGTGATCAGAACGTCTATAAAAGGGGCTAGAATCAATAGGCTGTAGCAACATGCTTATACATAATGTTTATACTTAGTCAGCATGATGTTAGAACAAACCTGTAAAGAACTAGAGATATTTAGGAATTAGGACACACGATAACTGAAGATGGGGGACGTGGAATAGAAAGTAATATGTAGACTAGCTCAAGAAAAAGTGGCCTTCAGTAAGAAGAAAGAACTGCTAACAAAAAGTTTGAAGAAATTCATGAAGATAAAATTTGTAGAAACTTTATGCGGGCCACGATCCTGTACGACTGTGGAACACGGACGTTAAGAAAGGAGGACGTCCGGAAACTGGAAAAATGGCTATCGAAAAGAATGTCAAAATATGAACCAAGAAGTGCCCAATTGGATTGACACAAATAGACGATTGGTAAATATGATAAGAAATAGAAAGAAGAACTGGTCTGGACATGAACTGAAAGGGGACGGCATAATAGGGAGGAAACCGAAAGAATAATAGAAGATTACAGGAAGACCGAGACTTGGAATGCTGGATGATTTGATAACTTATTCCTTTGTTGATATAAAGAAAAAATGAAGCTCTAGGATAGAAATATTTATATGAAATGGACCTGCCAATAGGCAGTTCAGAGAGAGAGAGAGAAAGAGAGAGAGAGAGCGAGAGCGAGAGAGAGTGAATGAGTCCGAGAGAGAGAGAGAGAGTGAGTGAGAGAGTGAAAGGGATCCATCAATTGACTGGTAAATAAATGCCAGACTCTCTGTGCAGATTCTATTACTAACCAGCCAGCATTGGTATATATATTTTCGAAGCTTTCAATAGTTAGTTAATTGTAGTCCATTGAAGAATTACGGGAGAGATTATAGCAGATCTGTAGTTATTTAAACAACATCCAGTTCCATAAAATTGTTTAAAAACATAAAATAAAAAATGAAAAAATACCAATTGAACTGAAAGAGAATTTATGGAAAATGGAAACTAATCGAACTTGAAATAGAACTGTAGACAAACCTGAGGTCACATGAGGCTTAAAGTGACTGGCCATTCTATCCACTAGCAAAGATATAACCTGAATACCCAGCAGCGAAACCTGTGCAACAATTATAGCTATTGTTATTGATAGCAACAATATTACAGACCTCAAGTAATAAGAATAATAATAATAATAATAAAGGTTTAACGTCCGTTTCCTTATCCAGGGATGATGTCAGGGACGTCCCCACAGCACACATCACTACAGATCAATTCACCCAGAGTAATCTGCAAAAGAAATGTGCTGAGGAGAAGTAAGGCCCTAGAATGAAAGCCGTTCCTGTGATCCTAAAATGCAAAAATTATGATAGCTATTGTATAAAAAATAACAAATTATAAACCTCAAGTAAAAATAGGCAGGCAATCAATCAGGGCCTTCCATAACACAACAATATGGGTGACTTTAAGAATAGATTGTGCCAAGTATAATTTGCGCCCGTAAACATCAGCACTGCAGCATAATGCCAAGTATTGCATAGCCATTAAAAACTTTCTATAAAGTTTGAAGTATATTGTTTGACAATAGAGACGCCTTTAAAGAAATGTGAGAACTAAATTATTTTGAGAAATATTTAACTCAAGACATAAATACAATTCTCTCTATGATTGAAGAAAATAAATCAGCAAATACATATTCTCTTAAACTTTCAATGGCTGGAGCCAGTGGAGATGTTGGTAAGATATTAGACAGCGGATCAGTATGTGCAGGGTTCAAATCCTGGGCTCGCCCGTCACAGACAACGCTTTCGAGTGAGGAACCTGACATTAACTTTTTTCTCTTGATTGCTTTGGAAAATGGCAGATTCACATATTGTAGGTAATTATCTGCATTCAGGCTTAATAAACTACATTTATACCATTTCAATTCATCACAAAGTCAATACAGAACATTATCTCTCTTAGTGCACTGCCCACTGGCAGGTCCATGGGATCCACGCTTCTCAGTCTTCCATTTTCTCTTCATGTCCACATAAGCGTGGATCTTTAAATTATTTAGCACAATATACCATTATTCTTGGGAATTCATCTCATACATGAACTACATGAACAATACATGTACATGAGTAAGCAAAAAATCTCGTTCTCGTTTAGTATCGTTCATTTGTGCATCACAACACAGATTACACAAACTAAGGAACATGCATTTAGTTAAACAAATAACAAAATAAAAGACAATATAACAATCAATAGACAAAAAAAGGCTAAGGTTAACTTCAGTTTCCTCACTAGAAATCGATGTCAGTGACGGGGGAGCCCAAGATTTGAACCCCGCCCCTACTGATCCGCGATCAGTACTATATTATACTGATCATACTGATCAATGTAAAATACACATATAAGAATCTAATGAATACATCACAGACATCCATTCATTACCTTAAAGTTGCTGCTGCTGACCCATCCAGCTAAACCTTCGATGAACTTGTCCGTCTCCTCGCAGTAGAGTGAACAGTCTGCATCCTGCAGATAAACGATTAAAGCCTCGCCGGTCTCCACACGCTTCTTCGTGTCCGACGTAACGACGCCGGCCAGGTAGTCATCGAGCGACGGTGAAGCCATGACTAACTAATCACTGCGACAGTCTTCACTCACGTAAAAAGTAGTTGAAACAGACGAAACTACTCTATTTCCTTCAATTCTATTTAACTATATTTAAAAAGCAGTAGAGGATATCCTGACTATCCACAAAAAGGTCTATGCCTCAAATTTGTTAGCAATTATAATTTGCTACCTAGTTGGCAATTCCTAAATAATAAGATAAATGCATAGTCTGAAGTCATGACTCATGAGCATAACTAACGAATCAAATCACATCCTAGAATAGAGAAAGATATAATTATCAAAATTACTTATATTATGTATATATTTCACAAGTTGAAATAACAACTATATTCCACAATATTAAAAACAGAAGCATAATAAATTACTACTACTACTATTACTACTACTAGTAATACTACTACTTACTACTACTACTAATAATAATAATAATATTAACAAAAAAATAAATAAAAATTATTATTATTAGTAGTAGTAGTAGTAGTATTCACAACGAAAACTTATATAGCAGTGTCATGGCCGAACTCGGTCTTCGAGACTACTTTACAGGAAGAGTTCAATTGTAATCATGAGCTGAATAACAATTACATTTAAATTAATATCTAAACTAGTAACTTCTTTCTCTAAGTTTATAATAATAATAATAATAATAATAATAATAATAATAATAGCACTAGTTAGTAATAATAATAATAATAATAATAATAATAATAATATAGTAACTGTGCTGTATTGTTAAGTTCCATTTTGCCTGCTTTACAGGTTCCTGCAGGTTATTATCAATTCTTTCCATGGTCAATCATATCTTTGTTATTGATAGCGCCAATTGACAGCAAGCTCCAATACATGATTAACCTTCCATGATACCTAAGGGATATCCATCGTATGCTGACTGACCTGGGCTTTGAACCCATACCACTTGTATGCACAGCAAACGTTCTAACCACAATGCCATATCCCCTCCCACTTTTCTTAACATTTGATAGCAAAATTTAACAGCTTCAGATATAGTCTACCAGTTGAGATATCCATGATATCTATGGTACAGGTGTTAAATGTGTCATTAGATATCCTTGATAAACTAAATTTAAAATTTTAAGTCTAGTGCTTATACAACTTCCAGATCATTAATATTGATTTTTATCCTAATTGTTTCTTTTGAAGTAAACTATTTTACCAAAATACTAATACAAAATTACGACTTCCTTTAATTAAAATTAAATGCTAAAATCACTTTATTACTATAAATAGATAATTAAATACAATATTTTTTCAAATCATACCAATAGCATTATTGCCATTTCACTAATGTTATGAAACAGAGACAAAAATAAGAGCATTACCACATGTAGGCCTATGCATTTAAAAATAACAATGTAAAATAACAGTATACTTCTTAGAGAAGGCATCACAACTTTATCTTGGAATATACTCGGAATAATACCATTTGACGGTCCAATAAATAACAACGGGTCAGGCTATTTTTACCTCAAAGCAAATGTACTAGAAAACTAATTATATAATCGGCGATGGTTACTATATTTGACGTTTTGTTCAAGCTTTCTTTCCGATATAGCAGTCCAATGAAACTATAGTTTTAAAATTATGTACTTTCATAATTGATGTGTTAGTCATTAAAAGTACAGCACCAGCATCTTAGTCCGCATCATCTGCATATTTAAAAATTATAATGAAGAATTTATATCAAACATAATTTAAACGATTATTTCTTATTTTTTAAAGTTATGATTGGATTAATTAATTGTTACGATACGCTAGAAGTATTTGTGTACTCAATTGTTATATTTTACTGAATTTGTACCTTTTGTTAAATAAATAGAAAAATTATTTCCATAGATCCGATCCGGTTTAATCAAGTTGCGACATCATCCTCCTTGTTTAAAACTGTATCGTAGAAGGATTTTCCAATAATTGTGCAACACAACTCAGGAATTAAATTGCTTTGCTCATAGTTACAGAAGACAACGGTTTTCTAGTACGATATGTTGACATCATTGAATTCAATTGGAAACATCGTTGGTTAAGTGGCATATAGATGCTAGGCAATAGATCATGGGTTCTGGGTTCAATTCTGGATCGAGTCACTTTTATTTTGTAAAATTTTACTCAATTTTCTTAGTTTCATAGGAATATGGTTAGGGTTAGGATAGGGGGTATAGGTTAGGCTTAGGGATAGTTAATTTTTTAGTAATAAATGGTTAGGATCAAATAATTGTTAGGAATAATTAGTTAAGAATAAAACCCTGCCAGGTGGGTTAATAGCAAAAACTGGTGTTACGCTATTAACGGCAAGTGTATATACGATGTAAGACTTAATTATGAAAGATTTTGAAACCCTAATAAATACTCACTATATGAATAAATGTTACAGGAATTTCAAATTCATGCATGCAGGGTTGGAATTTTAAACAAAAATTCAAGAAGAATTGTTGCTTTGGGTCGAACGCTTATTAGAATACGTGTCAGATTTTGCATTATGCGAGATTTTGAATTATGTGGGAGTGGAGAATTTCATAAGAAGTTATAAATAATTTAAAATAAGGTGAATCACAGCGCTGCTGAAACTGATCCCACCGAAGGAAAACTTCATGCAGTTAGGTGAATCATACATATGCTAAGGAAGTAAAGAAATTAAGCTTAAATGAGTAAAGAACATCAATATAATATATACTTTATGCCACTTTGTCCTTAGACTCAGGCATAAGAAATATTTTCTTTAAAGTAAACACGTAAACACGCATTATAGTGAAATGATCAACTATGTAAATTGATATATAGCCATCACTTTTGAATACCACAACCGGTAAGCAATTTAGACCATTTTTCGTATCACCAGTCAAGTGAATGTCCGAAATTTTACTTTCAGATCAGCGCAGCTGGGATTGGAACCCACGAGGGTTCAATTCACCTCAGGATCTCTCATTTAAAGCTTCATGACGTTACCCGGCCTACGCTATTAAGACATTCTAAAAAACGTTATCAAATCCTGGAGCTGAACTTGGATGATGAGATGTTGAGTTATAGATTTCTACAGATTAAACTCTTCTAATTAACCCTGGATGCAACATATTAACATTGATATTAACAAATATAATACTACGTACGTACGTATAATATGTATAAAAATTAAACACGTATATTATAGTGAAATGATGTCACTTTTAATACCACATGTTTAAACCTTTAGGCAATTGATTTCGACCATTTCAGTGCAACCAGTCCAGTGAATTCCGAGATTTTGCTCCCAGCTCAGCCAAATTAATAATATTGCTTAGCCAATGTAATAAATTTTTCATCTTTCGATGAACTTTTCCTAAAGATACTGAAAAGTTAATTCTTTATTCTATGACTTTGTCTCTTGATCATAGGCCTACGGTTTCGTTTTCATAATATTTGATCAAACTGTTGTTTTCATGATCGTCTTGTAGTTTTGATAATGCTACATGAAATACATGAAATAATTTGATCATCTTCCTTCCACTCTGCGCACCCCCTCATCTATTCCTGATCAGCCTTTCCTACTCTACGAACAGTTTCATAGGCAATAGAAGTCTTTTCTCTTCGACTTTTCATATCCACCAAATGTCCATGAACTGAGACCAACACGTAAACCTCCATTCCGCTAGTGCACTTTCTATGACTGACCACTCGGATTTTGGCTCGCACCGTTTATGGACTTCTCACTCTGCTCATCGGCATTGATTTGGTTTCACAGTGCTCAATGTTGTCATGGACAACAGTATAAGAATTTCGTGTTTGACAACACTGTATCTTATTAAATTAAGTACAGAAATAATAGGTTACAAATAAAAATTGCTTTGAAAAGCGCATGCAATTCTACCGACCATGAAATTGGGGAGAATAAATGATTATGAAGAGGATTGAAGAGCTAAATTCTGATTGGTTGACAACTATGTAAACCAACGAATCTGATTGGCTGTTGAGCATGGCCTCGATCAATGCTATATTACCAGGCGACAGGCTATAAAATTTTAGTTCACTCCTGAACTCTGGCTTCTACGGAATAGATCAGTTCGGTAATTGAAAACATATTTTGTTGTATGGTAACACTGGTTTGTTTATGTTGACATCTGATACATAACGGTACATGTAAAAGTAATGGGTCTATATTATAACTTCGTTATAATGCATGCATAGCGTTATAATGGGTGAAAGAGTTAAATTATAAGTGTTAAGATATTCTTTAATTAATATACGTATAGTAGGTTGTAATGCAAATAACATTTCTAAAGAAAACTTGTATTAGAAATTTTATGAGGAACTAGTACATTTCAATAGTATTCTATGCAATGTTTACTTTTTCTAGTCCACTGTTTATATTTGGTGTCTACGATGTTCTATTTATAGCTATTACTGAAAAAATCTATTACTAGCTGAACTTGTCTAAATATAATTCTTAATGAATTATTGCGACAAACACATAAGCTAGTATATTTCATACAAGCTTCTGAATTTTTGATTGTATTCGTATGAAACAGTTCTACTATGCACCTTCTATAGGTCGGTGATAGTTAGTACGAATAATACGAAATCTATATTGAAACAATTGTGCCTCACGGGATTGCAGATTTTGTGTGGAATTGCCGTCTAACCTTCTATAAGTCGGTTAATAACGACACTATTTCAATATCTAAAAAAAATTTAAATTATAAATCCTTGATTGTACCAGAAACGCGGATTACTAGAGTTGAATCTAGATAAAGCGTTTTCTCGTCAATTCAGGTAGAAATAGCTGCAATTCGACACTTTGTGTTGGCAGTGAAGATAGAAGACACAAAATTAAAGACTGAAGATTGAAGACAGAAAATAGAAGACTGAAGATTGAAGAAAGAAGCGTGAGGAAAGAAGACAGAATCAGGAAATACTGAAATGCTACGAAGAACACTAATTTTCTAGTGCCTACTCTAGATAGGTGTTGCTTTCGTAGATTTCAGCTAAACGCCTACAATCCTGAATTCTAAGGAAAGCGCGATTTACTAGTGTCTAATTCTAGTTGAAGCGTCTTTGCCTTAGATTCAGCTAAACGACTGCAAAATAACACCTCTCGTGTGAACAGTCAGAAGAAAGAAGAAATAAGGCAGCAGATAACATACTGAAATTCTATGAAGAACGCTAATTTTCTAGTTGTCCATTCCTGTCATTCCAGATAAGCGTTATCTTTCTAAATTTCAGTCAGTGACTACAAATCCTAAATTTTGCGGAGAGCGCAATTTACTAGTTGCCTATTCTAGTTAAGCGTCTTTTCCAGAGAATCAGGTAAACGGCTGTATAATAACACCTATCGTGTTAAAAGTCATAGGAAAGAAGAAAAGAGGGAAAGTATAAAATCATATATGCGAGAAGTACCTTGAAGTCAACAATTAACTCGTTTCCCATTTTCTATCTCTTATTTTAATTGCAAATGCAGACATTTAGCTAACTGATTATAAGTAGACTGACTTTATATTTATCGCCTATTTTTAGCATTTTATTAATTGTTGCGTAATGTTCGTTTACTATTCTATGCAATCTTTTTGTTTAATGTTTTAACTCGTTATATTGCTACCATGTTTCTTTGTTAATAATAAATCGTTTAAAATAATAAATCACTAGTTTTTGTGTCAATATTCAATTTAGACAGAATTTAAAGAAATAATCACAAATAATAAACACATACTATAAATTATCATACATTGAACGAATAAGCATGAGTTCTGTTCATAGCAGCTCCAGTCTCATTGATTTAGCCTCTAACTGGCTATATGAGCAAGAGATCCTTGCATCCTAGGTTAATACCGACGAAGCATGAAGAGTTGGAAAAATCGAACCCACGACTCCATTTCCGAACTCCTATAATGGACGGAGGATTGGAGAACCCAACAACAATAGCACTCTAATCGTATTGCTGTTGTTGTTGTTGTTGGTACATATCTGTAGCCCTTTGAAAGAAGAATTTCAGTGAAAGGCCAAAAGTGACTTTATTGCAATTAAATCCAGCCGCAGAATTAATAAGGAACTAATTCTTGATTTAAAGTATTTGATTAATATAGATGATATTATAAAAATGTACTGCAGTATTTAATTGTAGAATTGCTTTGATAGGATTTTTTATATAATTGAACTCTAGGTAAGGTTAGAAATTTTAGGACTTTTGCTGGATAAAAAGTGTCTAAATATAAAGCCCAGTCATTTGATGAATAATAAATAAATAAATTGTCTAAACTTGTATTTAATATTTAAAAGTTAAAACTAAAATCGTATTATTAATATTTAAACATCTATGAATTGTATTAGGTATAGTATTTTAGCTACGTTAAGGTTAACGTAAGTGTGTTGCTTTAAAACATTTTGATGAAAAGATTGCGAACATGAATTTGTTATCAGGATATTTTGGATTTGCATCGTTGAACGATATTTATATTTATGAGCCTGGCTTTGCCTCCTAGTCTTGATGTTATCCTGGATATTTTGTCCATAATGGCATAATTACTCTGTTTGTAAATAGATTTCCAAGATTACTTATCATAACTGGAAAAATACTAGTTGTATTGCAACTTTATTTACGTTTGCTTAGAAAGTCTTCTAACGATACTAATTTTAATTAATAATTAACACCTATTTAAACCTTTGACACTTATTTAAACATTTAGGAAACATTTATGTATCTGTTAAATTAAAATTTTTTACAATTAATTTGAAGTATTATTAGAATACTTCAAATTTTAGCTTGTCTCAATAGCATAGTGGTTAGAGGCGTAGATATGTCATGAAGTTTTAAATTAACCCTGAGGTGAATTGAACTCTAGTGGGTTCGAATCCCAGCGGCGCTGATCTGAGAGTAAAATTTCTGATATTCACTGGACTGGTTACTCAGAAAACGGAATACTTGCCTAACAGATTTAACGTGTGGTATTAAAAGTGATAGATTATTAATGTAGTTGATCGTTTCAGTATAATGTGTATAATTACTATTATTAATTTATTATTAATATTTCTATGAACTATGAAGCATTTTGAATTTCATTGTATCTGACATCTCGAAGGGTTGAAAACATATGAGACAATTTCGCAGCAGCATTTTGAATGTTGATTCTAAAACATTGTTGTGACATTGTTGTAGATACTAAAATTTATGTCAATATATAGCAACTTGCTTAAATCTATTTTAAAACTCACTGTTACAAAATAAATATTGTTCATTAGCGATTACTCTTCTATGGTAAAATAGATTTGTTTATAACAATGCAAGAAAGTAGTTTGCCACATGGAGCTGTCATGTATTATGACCCTTACGAAGAATGTCCTGATCGCACCCTAACCCAATCCATCATTCCTAAATCTTCAAACTCCAGTCCGTCGGAAGAGACTTCTCCGAGAGGTGGCACCACTCCTGAGGAGATTGTCACGGGGATTCCAACCGTGAAAAGCGATCAAACGGATGTTTCTCCCACTGACGAAAAATTCTCTACGGCTCCTCGTAATTTTCAAAATGGTGCTAAATCAAGTAACAGTAACGTTGTCATTTCAAGTATTACAGCAGCAAGCGGTCGACCGGAAATGCTCGTAACGGCAAACTCGTTTTTTTGTCCGGCCGACTATGCTGATCCAGCTGCCTTAAGGGAAGAGAATTTGAATAATGAGTACTTTCAAGATGCTAGTAATTGTGCAGATACTGCTGCTGAAGGTCTTTCATGTTCTGCTGCTGGTAATTGCAGTGATCTAAAGCAGGAAAAGAATTCCACAAGGCAGCCCATTCCAGCCCCTAGGGCTTCAAAAGCTGTGCCTGCTCCTGTTGTTGTAGATGACGATGGACCTTTATACGACGAACCTTGGGATCTAAAGCTTAGAAGATTGGAGTTGGAGAATCGACTTAAAGCTGCCGTGGGTGATAACAAGTCCATCGGTACATCTAATCATCAAAGTCTTGAAGAGTGTAGTCAACAAATCAATGGGGAAGATCGTACGAAAATAGCAAAACGTCATCCTGCCGTTGAAGCTGTTAGACTTGCCGATACGCGAGCGCAGAATCGTCTTTCAGATCCAAATCTCGGCTCAGATAGTTTGCCGGTGGCTTATGACGCTCAACAGTGTGGTCAGACTTGGTCAGCCGGTGCAGGTAGGAGCGAGGCAAGAGTGGCGGGTAAAAATATGACTAAATCTGTGATAAGCGAGGATGAGGTGGCTGATAAAGATGGGGTAGTAGGAAAAGATAAGCGTGGGCAAGAGGGTTATGATAAGCCTTGGGATCTAAAACCTCATCTAAAGGTATTATCTTTAGACTTATTTATATGTACTTCCTTAGCAAGGCGGTTTATATTCATAGATATATATATATATATATATATATATAATATTATATTATATATATATATATATATATATATATATATATATATATATAT